>JAMAJW010000100.1:0-122405 GCA_023628855.1 Coniochaeta sp. PK30-01
TGTTTGTTTGTGTTTTTTTTTTTGGGTGGTTGTCCCTTTTTTTTTAACCCCCCCCCCCCCCCCCCCCCCCAAAAAAGCCCCCCCTGTTTTCCAGTCCAGAGGTGTGTCGGCCCGCTGTCACCAAAACCAGCACCTCCACTCAAAAGAGGTCGGTTTCCACTCCCTTGCGCAATCCCACTTCACGTTCCTTTTTGCTTGTAGACTGCTTCTCCTCCTTCCTGTTGCTCCTGGTCTCCCAGGGCGCAACTGTGTGCCAACAGACAGCAACTTTTGTATTACTTCTGAGGTGAGTTCTGCCAGATTCGGGGTGTTGTTGCGGATAGAGAGGACGGCGGATACAAGACGATGTGAAGCGGGCGCTGTCTGGGATGCCGCCCTGTTTCTCGAGGCACCATTTGCCTGTGGCCAGGCGGTGGGCGCGAAGGGCTCGGTTTCCTCCAAGCCCCCTCGCGCAATTACGCCCACAGAGTTGTCATGATGCTTCGTTCCTCGCCCCGAAACTGCCAATTCCATCGATGCGGCGATGTTGAGGCAAACGTCACGAGTACACATTTGCTGACCGCGACTGTGCCGGCAGATACATAGAGAACCGGACGCAGACGCCGATCGAGTCTTCCCACCCCTTTCCACCACTCCTCCTTCAGTTCCTGTACGAACAGTGTGTGATTGCTGTGTGATATTGTTGTGTTTCTATCGCTGTAGCAATATCGGAGGAATAAAAAAAAAAAGGGCGGATCCAAGACCAAATGACGATGGACGATTTCTTTCGGTCGCAGCAGAGCCCTCGGGGCGACTCGCAGCTGAACACGGCCGCCTTTGTCTCGCCCCCTCGGAATGGGCCTCAGCTGCCGCGCCGGTTTACCACAGACTCTGGCCGTGTACCAACATTGTCTTCCCTTGCCGCTGTCCAGCGCGTACCCGAATCTCAGGATGCCGGAGTCACAGCTGTACGTATGATAGATTAGAATGGCCGCTGTCATTCAACTGCCCCCCGCCCGCCGAGGGTACGCAAAAAGTTACTGTTAAGCCGGTCAGCTAACTCCTCCTCAAATAGACTTATCACAAGGTTCAACTGGTATGTGGTTTTTGAGTTGCCCCCAGTTGTTGTCCGGGCTAGCTTGAGTGTGTAGCCGATCGTCGCTGGACTGCACGCTTTTTTGTCTCCTGCGCTGAGTTTTGACAACGAACCTCCCCCCTTGCTGGTTGGATGTTGGCTTACATGTTGTTTCTAGCTTGAGAAGAAGAGGCTGGAGTATGAGAAGCTCCGAGAGCAGAAGCGACGGTTCGAGGCCGAGATGCACAAGCTGGATGCACAGCAGCGGCAGGAAGAACGAGAGCTGGCCGCTTTGACCGACGACTTGGGTCGATTTGGCGGAAACGGTATGGCAGGTCATCAGTCCGAACCAACGACTCCGCCGGAGTATAGGGAGACATCATCCGGCTTCCCGACCATGTTCTCCAAACCGAATAGGTACTCGACCTCCAGCTTGACCTCGCCACGCGGTCTCTACAACCGTCCTGGTCGATCCGGCTCGCAGCTCGCTTCTCCGCAGTCTGGTATCATCCAGAGTCGATTCGCTTTTGACGACCAACTGCCGTCCAGATCAGTGCCAGGCTCTCGGAGAAACAGTGACGAAGACGAAAAGGAGGAAGCTGTCCGCCAAGACCCGACCAGTCACAGGTCCACCAATGCGTAAGTCTCATCCCCTTTTCTATGTATGTCCTCTTCTTCCTGTTGAACTTTGATGGTGCCTTTCACCAACAACGGCTTTGAGGACTTGGCCCTGTTTTGGGCAAAGCGGATCTCGTCACTGCGACCTCGTGAATTGTCTCATGAGCATGATTCGTCCCAAGTGGTTGATGTTCAGTGATCCTCTGAGCTGAAGTCCAGTCATTGCCGTGCCACTTCGTCGACACTTAGTCGCTCTTGCCCAATTCCTGCTTCTGATCAAGTTCTGCGTTTGTTCTTGGTTTCGCAGCCTTTTCTTCTGTGTCTGCTGCTCACTGAAGGCTCTTGTCTTTTTCCTTCCTGGTTGGTTTATATCTGCTTCCTGGACTCTGGTTAGCACGCAGCTCAACACTCAAACCCAACCCTTGACATGAAACGCTCCTTCCTCCGTTGTTAGTCTGCACTTATTCGGACCACCTACCTGTTCTTTCCTATCACTTCCACCTTCTTGCTATATCAACCACATACTCTCTTCCACTTCAACCTTCGAGTCCCGGCCTTCTACTCTTAACGCCAGAGTTCCAGCGGATACCGGTTGAAGTATTGATCTATTCACACCATTTTGGCCATCTGGATCTATCTTCATATTTGGCCGAGAGACCCTGGGCTGCTGAGACTAGAGTTAGCATCTCGCTATCTTGTGAAGCTTTCTGGGAGATCTCTACATACCAATGCTCGAGAACTTGATATCCAGACCACAATCTTTCGCTGCTCTCGATTATCCTCAGCCAGCATTCTCACCCGGCATTCTTTGATTTCCTCTCACAGTCAAGCTTATGCCAAGACGATCAGTAGACGGCTAACATGGCGAAAAATAGTACCAACCGCTACTCGATGCCGGTCACTCGGTCTCGGAGCTACATCGCCGACCTCAACCTCGACAGCAGCCTCGACGGTAACAACACGACCGGCTTCCTGTTCGGCGATGAGGATACGGCGAACGGAGAGGCGAAGGCCTACCAGCAGGCCAGCAATGCTGACAACTTCCCAACATTGGTTCGCAATGCCGGATATCCAAGCATGGTGAGTTCAGCTCTCTTTCCGGGATGACGTCAGGGTTGAGATGGAGGGAAAGAACGACGAGCCTGCCCTTTCATCGCTGTCCCCTTGGCCACAACTTCACACATTGTCAAACCCCCTCCTTCCACAACATGAGTTGAAGAGATGAAGCATTGTCGTGGTCCAAGCGCCCTCAGCCTCGTTAGCGAGGCTCCAGGACATCACAAGTAGGCGCTTGGACCTCATTAGTGACGCTCCAGGACATCACAAGCAATGCGCTTGGATCACGCTAAGGGCACTTCACTTGACGAGTCCGTCACTTGTCGTACCTTGGATTCACCTGCTTCGCGGTGTTGCTTTATTGATTTCTTTAGCGCGATCTTTGATTCTCCCACATCATCAAGCCCTTCCCTATACTCTTCCACTCCTCAAACCCTTTCTCCTTCCACTCCTCAAACCTTTTCTCTCCACGGAACAGTTACCTTCTCGTGTCGTGCCTTACTGATTGCTTCCCTTCATTAAAGTTGTCTGCTTCCTCCACTGCTCTGGATCTTGCACAAGCTTCGTCCGCTGCAGCAGAGGCCGCGACCACTTCCAACGGTTGGGGCAGCATTAACCGTCACCGTACCCAACAGAGCTTGTCGACAATTACCTCGACCCAGCTTCCATCAACAAGTGCAATCGGATCTGGTCCAGCTTCTGAAGTTTCTACGATCGGAAGCCGCCCGTCTAGCATTCGTCACTCTCTAGATCTCAACAATTACCAGGTCTCTTCACCTGGAGCTTCCGAGACAACTCCGACCAGCAATATTGTGTCGCCTGCTTCAACTCACATCAACATCATGGCGACTCCTCCTAAGCTGCAGCAGTCTTACTCTGCTAACGACGTGCCCACTGTTAAGAACGGCAATGGTACGTCTAACATGAGCTCGAACGCCAACAATCACGCGCAACAGCACTTCCATAACCACAATGCCAGCCTGGGCCGTATTCCCGCTGGCGCCGTCCCGAACCGCCACAGCCGAGAGCTGTCCGGTGACAGCAGCGCCACTACTAACCGTGACGCTTCTGCCTATGCCTCCATTGGATCGACTCTTCATGCCAACGCCCCGGCTTTCGGCCCTGTCACTACCGGCACTTATCAGTCGGGTGCTGCGAACGTTGCTTCATTCCCTAACCCAGCTGCGCTTACCGCAGCTAACCAGTATCCTTACTACAATGGAGCGAACACCTACAACGGCATTCCTAACAACGCCGCTGGTAATAACTTCACCACTGGTATGCTTGGCATGTCCATGCAAGGTCTCAGCCTGACTGGCAACAATGGCCAGGCCATGTATTCGCCCCATGGCTATGGTGGTTACAACCAGATGTACAATCCGGTCGCCCGTGGCGTGCCTCAGGATAGCCAGGCTCGTGTCATTCAGACCCGTCGCCAGATGGATAACGAAGGTAAGCCAATCATGGAACCGAACCGAGCCCTTGCCTGCGTGCTAACAGCTTTGCAATAGCCATGAGCCGCTACAACGGAGTCTCACTTGAGGAGGCTGCTGGTCAGATCTATTCTTGGTGCAAGGACCAGCACGGTTGCCGCTATCTCCAGAAGCAACTTGAGAATCGTGTCCCGGAGCAGATTCACATGATCTGGCTCGAAACAAACCAGCATGTGGTCGAGTTGATGACGGATCCCTTTGGCAATTACCTGTGTCAGAAGCTCTTGGAATATTGCAACGATGAGGAGCGCACCGTTCTCATTCAGAACGCTGCCCAGGACATGATTCGCATTGCTCTGAACCAGCACGGAACTCGTGCTTTGCAGAAGATGATTGAGTTCATCACCTCAGCCCAGCAGGTTGATGTTATTGTCAATGCCCTCCGCTACCGCGTTGTGGACCTCATTCAGGATCTGAATGGCAACCATGTCATTCAGAAGTGCCTCAACAAGCTGAGCTCCCGTGACGCTCAGTTCATCTTTGATGCCGTGGGTAACAACTGCGTCGATGTTGGCACTCACCGCCACGGATGTTGCGTCCTCCAGCGCTGCATTGACCATGCTTCCGGCGACCAGAAGGACTGGCTGATCAGCAGGATCACCGAGAATGCTGTGACTTTGGTCCAGGACCCGTTCGGCAACTACGTGGTCCAGTACATCATCGATCTCAATGACCAGAAGTACACTGAGCCTATCGTCTTTCAGTTCCGCGGTCGCATCAGCCAGCTGTCCCGCCATAAATTCAGCTCCAACGTCATTGAAAAGTGCCTTCGCTGCTCTAATGATGCGTCGAAGGACCTCATTGCTGAGGAGCTTCTCTCCCCTGGCGAGATGGATCGCCTCCTTCGCGACAGCTTCGCGAACTACGTCGTCCAGACTGCTCTGGAGTATGCCACTCCCTTCATGAAGCATCGTCTGGTCGAGACCATTCGGCCCATTCTGCCAGGAATCCGCTCTACTCCATACGGACGTCGCATCCAGGCCAAGGTACAGGCCTATGACAATCGCCATGGAGTCGCCCCCATCAATGGTCATGCTAGCGGTCCTACCAGCGGTGCAACCAGCGCCCAGGCCAGTGGCCAAGTCACTCCGGCAGGCCAAGTCACTCCGGCAGACCCTACTCAGGGTCAAATTCCGATTCGCCCGCAGCATAACCGCGGCATGTCGAACAACACCACTATCATCGGCACCCCTGCTTTCAACAATGCTGCGAACGTCATTCCCAACCTTGGATCGGCCACCATGTTCGCTGGCCCCCTCCCTATCCCGCCTCCCCAGCGCGCAACGCAGTATGCTTCCGCATTCGCTCATCCTGGCGCTTCGGGCTCTGGCGGTCAGGCCAATGGTGCTTCGGGTGACGGTAGTGACCAGCCTCAGTGGCTCTAGAGACCTCTACCGACGCCTTCACCTGGCATGCTTGTAACGGTACGACATGATCACCTTTCGACGCCTTCATTCGTCTCGCTGGATCGCGCACTCGTCCTTTTTCGTCTGTTCCCACAACTGCTACATTAGGCACGAAACGACATGCAATGATGGTCACGACGAATTTCCTTTCTCTAATTGACATGAGACGACGCGGCATATCGGTCTGCAAAATCCTATCGAGCAAGCAAGCCTGTCTGAGGACTTGTCCTCACACAGGATGCTTTGTTGTACATTAATCGCTCTCGGTGCGAAAAGAAGACGTTTCCCTCCATGGAACGGGCACCTTGCATCACGATTGAAGATCGGCCTGGACCTCGCTTGAGATCATCCAGGATACCTTTTTTCCTTCTTCTTTTTCGACGAGGGATCAGTTTGGCGGCCAACAATCAGCGATGACTCTACGTCGTGCGGATTTCTGGGTGGTCTTTTGCCAATGGATCGGCGGCAATTCTCGTCTGGTTGGAGATGTGGCCTTCAGTCAAACAGCGGCTCAGCATCCGCACAAGGCATCGATACATCTTGCGTTCAGGCGATCCCCCCCAATTCCTGCATTGTCTTTTTTCTTTCTTTCTTTTTTTTTTTCTTTTTCATGCGACACTGCAATTCGGCAACCGAGTATCTAGATCTGGTTGAGATCTCTTGGAGCTCCGACAACTTCCTCCCGGAATCTGGCACCGGCATTCGTGCTCAGGTCCTCTCAGCGCGAGATCTGTCTTTTGGATCCTTCCAGGATACCAACCTTCGGCAATAGACATAGACCGATCAACTTCTGGGGCTACTGGGTGGTTGATGTTTGCGACTTGATCCATTTTCGATCCAGAAGTCTTCTCCTCGCAGTGGACATCTTTCCCGGCTTGCAATCGTTCGGCAGTGGTTTTCTTTTTCCTTTCCTGTGTCTCTTTCACCAGCATGCGGCGAGACATGTTCGTTCACCAGCACCAAGACTCCCCGAGTCTCCCCCATCAACCGTCACTCGGCGGACATTCACCCGGCAAACACCGACAACATCTCGACCGAGATCGGGATGGATAATACAGGGCTGAGAGAGATGGATGGGTGGACAGCCAATGGGGGGCAGCATCAGAGCATTTCGTATTCCTTTTTTTTTTTTTTTCCTCTTTCAGATGGTCTCCGGATCTGTTGTGCTTTTAAACCACATCTTCCCTCGTGGCAGAGATGGGACGAAAATTCGTTTTATTCTCCCAATCTGGTGCAGCATGTTGCGCGGCAAGGCCTGTAATTAGGGATAAATAAATAAAAAAGTTCATAAAATCTTTCTGCTGTGTGTAACGAGTTGTGGTGACATGTCTTCTGGACCGGCTGTCCGTATCAGAAGTTTTCTTTACTATGTGCGGGACGCACTCTCTGAGGATTCGTCTCTAGGATCAAGACACCAGCCATGTCTGAAACGAGGAGAACTAACTCGCATCTCCAGGTGTCAGCAGAAGGCGGACAACAAGATAAGACGTATTCCTCACGAGCTTCCGCAAGTCAAGCATATATTCAACATCTTCGGGGAGCAGGCGAGCGCCTTGCACTGGCAGACGCACACATCTTCTGCTTAGCAGCAGCCAAAGGGGGTAATCCGTCACAGAACTACGGCGAGGCTCGCTGTTGGCACTGGGCTTCCCCAGTCCATGAAAGCAAGCACTCTTTCATGGGAGGTCTACTAGTCTTTTCGCCCAGCATACGCAGCTTTAGGCGGCAGCTTGGACAGTTCTGTTCTATCTACTCCATTCAAGAGCGGCACAGTGGGAGGAGTGAACAGAACACGGAGGGGGGCAGCAGGACACTTCGTTTGATGCTATTATCCGTTCGCTACGAAGGAGGCGGGAAGTTTGGGGACGTACCATAGTTGGGTATGTGTTTGATATCAGTTTCTCTCTCATGGCTGAGACGGGGTGGTAGGAATGAGAGTATAGACAGGTTGAGATGCTGTCCCTTCCCGTAGCTAGTTCTATATAGGGGTTCGATGGAGGCTCGCAATGGACGCTTGCAGCAGTGTCCGAATGCGCCGCAATGAGAACGAAGTAGGAAGCTTGAAACTTGTGGAAGCGGCTGTAATATCTACGGCATGCTTGCGACTCTGGAAACTGGAGAGCCGTAGACAGCATGGGGAGCAACTAGGTAGTCTCGGCTTTCAGATACGGGGCAGGATAATACGGCACTGGTGGGTAAATAAAATGTCATCAGAAAAAAGCACTTGATATCAATTGAACGCCAAAGTTCCCCTATGGTGCCGTTCGCACCGGATATTTTCCATTGCGATTTTGGGTTTATGCTATCTCGGAACTCCCATGCCCATGTCCGTTCGTCATGAATGAAGCGTACCAGTGGTAGCCGTAGAAAGCCGTCAAAACCGTGCCCCTCATCGTTTCCGAGGTCTGTCCGAACCAGCAACAAAGAAACAACCACACTCCTCGTGCAGCTACGACGGTCACACCGTCTACCTGTAACGCCAGAGCGAGAGGGTGTTGTGGCGCTTCCAGGTCTTCCGGCGGCCGGCCTGGGTCTTGTTGTAGCGGTGGCCCTTGTTGAGGCCGCGGGACTTCTTGCCGGTGGCGGTGAGGCCGCGGGCCTCGCGGTGCTTGTGCACGGGGGCGACGATCCAGTTGATGCGCGGGTCGCGGCGGATGGCCTTGTGCTGGGGGTCGACCAGGATCACCTCGTAGTACTTGTAGGTCGAGTCCTGGTTGATCCAGTACGAGTTCAGGACGCGCAAGTTGGCGCAGCGGCGGCCGACACGCTCCTCGGCGGTGGCCTTGAGGGAGCGCTGGTACTTGAGCTGGTTCACACCCTGGTTGGTGGGCTTGCCTGTAGGTAGGGGAAGAAGATGAGAGGTTAGTCTTTCTGTTTGCTCGCAGTCCCCGATGCTCGTGTGGGGTGCGACATACCATAGGTGGCGCCCTTGGGGACGGGCTTCTTGCGGCCACCACGGCGGACACGCACGCGGTAGATGACATAGCCCTGCTTGGCCTTGTATCCGAGACGGCGGGCCTTGTCGGGGCGCGAGGGACGCGAGGCGCGGTGGATGACGTTCAATTGACGGAGCTATATTGATGCAGTCTCAGCAAATGTTCAACGACTGTATAGCAAGAACGGAGAGCCTGGCGGGCACCGATGTATGCTTCGACTGTTTCGACAGAATGCGACTTCTGCCGTGACAATTGAAGACATCGAATGCCCGGCCACTCCGTCCACATGTATCTCAATTGAAAAAGGTTGTTCAACATACTTCCCAGCAGCGGACCCGGAGAAGGAAGCGCAGCACATCGGACTGCTTCTTCTTCTGTAGCTCTTCGACGTACTTTAGGGCACCCATTTTTGCTGTAGACGAGAGGAGACGAGAGTTAGCAGACTGTCAAGAAGATGATATATCGTCTAGCGGTCCGTTAAGAGAGGAGATGAGGGTGTACAAACCAGTGTCGACGTCGTTCCCTGCCCGAGTTAGTAGATGGTGGTTGGCGTGCGGGAGTCCGATGTTGAATTTCTCGAGACAAAAAAAGGTCGCTTGGTGGAATTTTGCAGCGGAACCGTGAGCCCTAACGCTAACCGAGCGCACTAGCTTGATATTGGTTAGCGCCAAATTGTGACCGCTTTCGATGTGGAGCTCGTTCAGCTACTTTTGTGGTCCGTGCGTCACCTGTCTCTTCTTCGTCCAGCCCCTTTCCCCTGGACTGCTGCTGGCCCACTGGCAATGGAACTCTGGCATCAAAAATGGCACATGGCTGGTCTGTATTTCCCGGTGGTACTCGTCATCACACGTGGTATCACGCAGTGCTCGACTTACGATCAGGAGCAGTGCAAGACGGAATGAAAACGCTTATTGTGTATTGCAGCGCTGGTCTATCAGTTGTAGAGTGACTATTTTGTTCTAGAAAAGACACCTAATGCAGCGACGTGATGAGACCGGCCAGTCACACGCTGTCCGAAACGCATACCAGAACAAGAATGCAACCATCCCGACACAAAGTCAACGAGAAAAAACTAAGGTCATCAGTTATAACCAGTAAGAGTGAACTAGAAAAGTCTCAGTAGGCCGTTACAGTTTGTCCGTATCCTGACCCCGGGAAAAACAAGACGTCCTCTTTTAATATCAACATACACCATTCTCGTGCAGTGCCGCCATCTCAGTCTATGGAACATGTCCCTTTCCTGTAGTAACTCTCAAGTCTGTGAAAAACAACAACGGACCCCGTGAGCAAACAACTTGCCACATTAACGGGGCCTGAACGCAAAGCGAAACGCGACAAAAGAGGGAAGAAGCGTGTGAAGACCGTCTCGTCCGAAAGTGTATAAAACGCATATAGAGAGCATATAGAGAGCGTCAAGGAAATCTGTAATGCCAGAGCAAAAGCAGGTCTTTCTCCGATGCGAGCGAAGCAGCAAAGGTGTCCGTCCAACGCCGGCAAGGGGGTTGACACCCCGCTGGAAAGGGGGAACATAAGCTGGCATGTCCCATAGTCTCTCCTGGAAAGACTGACCGCTCTGACGTTTTTTTTTCCCGCGTTGCATAACCGTCTTTTCTATGTATCGTATGCGACAAATGAGCGAACACGACCGTTATCTGTTGTGACAACGGAAGGAAGGGTGGATTAGTAGGTAGGCACGAGGGTGACGCATCGCTAATTCCAAGGCTAACGCTGCCGGTGGTCCTAGCGGCCGTTGAGAGACAAGCCCTGGAAAGCGCTGGCCCAGTCTTGGGAGCCCAAAGGCGAACCGCTCTGGTCATGGAGACCGTTGCCGGCCGGGTTCACGCCATAGCGGCCACGTCCCATCTGATAGTCGGTAGGTTGTGGATATCCACCCTGGAATTGGTCCATGGGTTGCATCATGTTCGGAGTGTATGGTACAGCACCTGGCCGAGGGGCACCGCCAAAGGGACTGTAGGCGCTGTACGGGGGATAGTTGGAAGCTGGCGTTATGCCATATGTGGCCTGGCCCACAACGGATTGCTCGTTGAACGAAGGATGGCTGTTGGACGGTCGGATGGCTCGCTGGCCGGCATTCTGGGCCTGGGCCGGAAATGCCGTCCCTTGCTCGCTTGTTGCTGCCGTGTTCTGTCGGCGTTCTTGACTGCCGCGACCAACACCCACAGCCCCCGGCCCGATACCGCTTGGTGCCTGCAAGCCAAGAGTCGGATTCGCGAATGATGCCGGATTAATAGCAGACATCCAGATCCGAGTCTTGTAGATCTTGAAGAGGTCGGTAACAAGAGAGTTGAAGTTGATGTAAGAGTCCGCGAAGTAGTAAAAGGTCAGTTTTTTCCAATCCCTACAGGACAATGGTTAGCGAGACCGAGACAAACCGAGGGAATCGTGTGCGGCGAGAACTCACATTTGGAATTCAGCATCCAAGATCTCCATGTTGAGACCATGCTCCTTCACCTTTTGCATGCACACTCGCTTGGCTTTGGCTTCTTGGCCCTCCTTCTCCCTAAGTGCGGCAATCTCATGGCTCTGTGCCAGACGCTTGATGAGCTTCGGCTTCAGCTCTCCTGGATTGGGCTCCTGCACATGATGAGGGTTTGGCGGGCCCATGCCACCCACCGCGCTGGCCGTCATGCCGCTGGAGGCCGCCATTAGGCCAGCACCAGTTCCGTCGCCTGCAGCAGCCGCGTTCTGTGAATACATCATCAACCACTTATACTGCTCCTCGGCGTAGTGCTCCTTGAGTTCCTTGGCGGTCTGCCAGTCGACATTGTCCTTAGCAACGGTTCCAAGGTCGGTCCCGCGGTCGGCCTCCACTATGACCAGATCTCCGACCTTGACAGTCAGGCCTGTCCCTTCCTGAATGTAGAAGACGTCCGCTCTCGCGCACTTGAAGAGCACGATATGCAGCAGTTGGTTCTGCCGAGGCTGCGTCAAGCCGTACATACCGCGATGCGGCGAGGCGGACCTGTTCGAATACGGCCCTTGGGGCGAGGTGTACGGAAACTGACCATAGCCAGACTGAGCCAGAGACTGTTGGTTCTGGGCAAGGTTGCCGCCACCAGTGAAGTAACCGGCGGAGACTGAGGAGTGGGTTAGCAACGGGAACGGAAGTGTAAAATGCATGATGAGACTGTGTTCTTACCCGCATTGTTCGCCCCGAAATTGGACTCGTTCGAAAAGGCCGAATAGGGGTCCTGAGAAACATGGCCTTCCTGGCCGATAGTATCATGTGGACCGATAGAATCGCCAAGCGAGACGATCGAATTCTGACGCTGTGGGATAGGGACGTCCGCGAAAGAGTGCCGTCTGCTTTGCGAGATATCGCTCAGGCCGCCGAACCCCAATGACGTCTGCCAGATACCCTTCTTGACATTCTCCAGTTTTCGATTCTCGAAAGCTCCATAAGGGTTACGGAACGGACCGGCCCCATACTCGCTCATCCTTCTGCCCATTGCCCTTCTGGCCAGCATGTCGGAGCCGTCGTTGGTCTCGTCAAGTTCGTCGACAGCATAGTCAGATTCTTCGGGGACGGGTTCCTGAAAATAGCCATTCAAGCCAGTAGAGGCTCTTGGGCGGAGGCGTGAGCTTTGCTGATATTGCTGCTGTTGCTGTCGCAACAACGCATTCTCCCGCGTAAGCATCTCAATCGTTTTCGCCTCTGCGGTTTGGTGATGGCTGCCCTGCATGGATCCCGCACCATCGTCATCATCATCTTCGTTCACCTTGCCGAGACCGGATCCATCATTGGCCATCTCGCTCAGCATGCTAGGCCGAGAGGGACGGTGCTGAAGCCCCGAATGAGGTATGGTTCTAACCCTGGACCCCATCATGGCGGACGGGCCCATGGCCCCGGTAATCGCATCGGCTTCCATCTGACCTACGGAGTAAGACTGTGATCGATACGTTTTTGGCGTTGGATGAAGTGGGATTGGAAACGGGATCTGAGAGTTCGCGGCCTGATCCCGCTGTCCTGGTGACATCTGGTTCATTGCCGCTTCGTTTTGGTAAAGTCCACTGTTCGAGCCGGCGCCTGGTCCAGTAGATGTCGGAGATGGCAGAACTTCAGCCAAACGCGACGATGCGTCTTTTCTATCGTTGTGCCAGATAGTACCGCCCCAGGGGAAAGAACTCGTACCCGGAGCTGCACGAGCGAGGCCGGCGGATGAAGCTGAGAGTGAGCCCCAAGCACCTGTTTCCGCGGAAGGTGTTGTTGGATGAGACGCCGTCGGAGACATAGAACTGCTGGCAAAAGATCCCTTCCTGACAAGACTGCTTGGTGCCTGCGAAGTATCGTTCAGCCAGGACGAGCGGCGGACTGGCTTCTGCGGCTGGGCCGAGGGCGCAATGGTAGTAGCTTGGCGATGATGATCCAGTTCTTCATCCGAACTGGCCAATGCCTCGGAGTCAGGCGTGGACTGTCGCGCATTAAGTTTGTCCAGCAAGATTGCCTGGCTGCTGGGCGCGACCGCAGAAGGAGCCGCCTGGCCGGGTTTAGAGTGAGCACCGGGCCTGATGCTTCCGGAACTCATGATGACAACACACTGCCCGAGTCGAGGGTCCGTTCTAGGAACACGGTCTCTTCGATACGTTGGCGCACGAGTCCGGAAGCTCGTGCAACTTGGGGAGGACTCGTGAGGGACCTCTCACTGCCGATGGTCGAATGCGTCAATGAAGCCTAACGCGATGATTTGAGACTTCAAGACGGATAGAAGGCGGGGGAGCCTCGAGGGCATTCAGGCCACCAGAATGTCTCTCCACGGTGACTTGGCTTCGAACTCTGGAGCCTGCGTCAGCGTTAACCCTTGCCGCGCGTATAACAGCCTGCGACGGCAACCCGATGACCACGACAGCAAACACAGAGCACCGGTGTAGGTGGGCCGCGCAGACGATGTCCTGGGGACTGTCGTCCAGCCCTGCGTTCATGTAACATGGGACGACGTCAACCCCACTCCGCAAGACTGAGGTCGTCGGCAGACTCCTGAGGTGCTCTGGAGCAGACGTGCAGCGCGCAGCACGCAGCACTGCCTACAAAAGGATTGGGAGAAAGGAGCATAACTTACGTGATAGAAATGTAGGCAGAGTCAGAGTGTTGATATTCGGCCGGCTCTCGAGAATGAGGTGCTGGTGTGGTACTGTACAATAGTTTGGTAGTTGTATGGTTGAGAACGGTTTGTGGCACCCGAACGAGTCCGGTATGGCGAGCATAGAATGATGAGATGTTGAGAGGGTACACCAGTAGGAGTCCCACTGGTCAAAGTTCAACAGGCACCTCCAGTGAGGTGCTTGAAACCGGTCTCGAGAGAAACGGGCACGCGTCAGGCGCAGACGTTCCACGTTGTGCGTGGAATTTCTTCACAGGGTCTTCCGACTACCGACGGTGGCAAGAGCTCGGTACCTTCTTGCGCGGCGGTATGATGCGTGTTAAAATAGGGGCCGATGTGCGATCTGTCTAATCGCGGCAGGCCATCGCAGCTCTAGCACCCCAACAAACAGCAGCAGGACGAAGAGTTGTGGTAGGCACGAAGTAATAAGATTGTTGGTGATGATGGCGAGCAGGACAGGGTTCTAACTTTGAGCTTGCGGTATAACCGGACACGACACGACCCTCAAAAGCTTCTGCAGTTAAGTTTCTATGCGGGTTGGGAGAGGGGAAATCGAATGTCAAGATGGGTTCGGAGTTGCGAGAGTTTGGAGAAGAAGAAGAGGGTCTTTGTTTAAAGGGCAAGTGCCAGAATGCGCCGCGAAGTGGATAAAGGTGGTAGTGTAGTAGAATGAAGGTTGTACGAAATGAAAGTAGTAGGTCGCGAAGGCAAGAAGGCGGGGAAAGGCTGGAGCGCACTAGTGCTGGAACTCCTCACGACCCTCCCTTTTCGACGTTGGGGCTAGAGAGGCCAATACCACGCACGCATGCAGCAGCTTTGGCCACGCGAACTGGTGCGATCTTGGTCCCAGTTCATCGCCGTGGCAAACCTAAAATCGGCGGAAAATCCAACACTCTTCACCTCTCTTCCATTTGCAGCTTAACTTAGGTATCCTTGGTCTCATGCCCTTGTCTCATTGCTACTTCTACGGAATACGTTACAAGAAGTTGACTTGGTGGACCACAGGTTTCCCCTTACTACCTTACCCTTATGCGCCCAGTCTAAGGTAGCCATACGTCAATCAGAGCCATCGGGTATATCTGGCACTTTTGTTAATAATTCGCAGAGCGCGTCAATGCGCTCACTCTGAGTCCGAAGTTCTGTTGGGCACTGGATAAGGTATCTATCTAAGGATCAAGGACTGTCCAGGGAGGATGAACGTCAGCCTCCGCGTGGGCAGGTATGCGACCCATTGGGAAGCCACCTGTTGCCCTAACAGATACGGATACCTAGGTTGGCCCGGGTCAGGAGAATATATGAGCTATGGTGTAGCCTAGACCTGGAGTTCTCTCAATACTTGACCTGAGCTAGTTTAAGGTAGACGAGGTGAGAGGTATTGTACATTTCCGAGACACAGGATGATGAAAGCTGGACGAGGGCCATCAGAGCCTGGCAGTGGCGGACGCACTCGATGAGAAGCAACGTCGATTCCTGCCTGAAAAGGAGTCCGCCTGCCCTCGTGAGGGTGGTGGTCCAGGCTTACCGTCATATCAACTGATCTCAGTGATGCTATTCACTGCAAATACTCCTAGCTAAGCTATTGGGTGTACACACCTTGCCCAAGTGACCACGATCCTACTGGCAGGCAGTCGCCGTGAGCAAGTCGTCAACTTGCAAGGTCGATGCTAGTCAGATCATGGTGGGAACCCCTATGCGCCTGGTTGGGTCCCGCATTTTAGTTAGAGGGGTCACCTTAGCGCGCAATACGGACGACCCCTCCACAACGAGAGATTGATCAACGGTCCCCTATTGACGCCATGAACAGGTTCGGCCTAAATGTATGCTGTGCCTTACATCAAGTAAGTATGTTTATTTTAATGTTTCGAAGGGGAACGGATATATCCAAGCCGCACCCAAGGAAACAATATTCCAAGCACAGACATCCATCCTGGTAGGTGAGAGAGATCGCCTCAGCGATCCAGTTTGACAGGAAACCGACCCTTGTTTCATGGCTGCTTCTCGCTTCCAGTGCTTGAGCTTCGACTGGCATGGCCGAACGATGCTGACTCGTCCGACATGCCCTCGAAGCCCGGAGGTCTCTAGATGTGCGTGTCAACGTGTGATGTCAAGACACCGCATCTTATCTCTGCTACGATACACAATAGATAATTTTGGATCGAAAGAGTGATGATCCTTGGATACAGATAGATCAGATCATCAGGCCGAGAACAAGGTCGAAGTGAAGCCACAAGACCCTAGCCGGAATAGGCATTAGTCCATTCTTGGGGCGGGCGATGGTGTCTGGGCAGGCTGGGGAAGGTGCGTCCGGACCGTCTTGGCGCTAACGACGTGCAGAATCATGAACTTGAATGCAACCACTGCTTCTTCCCCGTCGACTTCCAGGAGGACGGGAGGCAGAAAACATAAAGTTAGCCATGTACCTCGCGGATCCCTAAGGTACGTGTAGACTAACCCAGGGGCAAATACTGATACACTTCGTGGAAACGCCTTCGTTAGCCGGCCCAGCTATGTGGAGAGAACGATCACTGGGTCTAAAAATACACACTTTCAAATAGGCGTAGCCAGATTCTCCTCGGAAACTTCTCGCAATCGCGTTTACTATAGCAGGATACCTAGGTACCTATGTACGTGTGAAGTCAGCTTAGGCAAATCTTGTTTTCCAGTCCGTTCGACATATTATGCTTATGAGTCCCCTCAAGGCACGTTTGGAAGATCCCCAGCAATACCTTCGATGACGGCACAGCTTGCAGGACGTGATCCTGAACGGAGAGCCAGTCGTGCTGCATGTTCTCCGAGATCCCGTGCTCTCACCGGCGCCACATGCCGACATCTTATCAAAGTTCCAATTCGTCTTCGTAAAAGCTCCTACAGTATAGGTGCTACAGTATAGATTCGAACAAAGACGACGCATCAGGAGACGTCGAGCCTCCTAGATCGCTGAGCATGTCCGGTAAATGCCCAAAGCTTAATTGCGCCCGGCAGTGGCTGAAGCATCAGATGCAGGAGCTCCCGAATGTCAGGAAATCCTGGAACAGATCGCCGGTGCAGGCAGACTTCATAGCGCAACGGTCCCGAGCGCCGTTCTACGCCTTTGTGTTGCGTGCTTGGGACGACCTGGGAGAGAGCTTCCTGGGGTCGCCCGAGTGGAGACGGACCGCCGAACGAGGAGACTTGTTTGGAACTTGATAATCCGGGGTAAGAACCCCTGCCAGAGTTCTGTTTCTTTGTGAACCTTAACCTAACGCTGGCCACAACCGAATCCTAATGCATCCTGGCCATGCGGGGTAGTTGCTAGCCAGAGTTAGCGCTCGACTGATTATCCAAACAGTCCTGGTAGCCTGCGTTCTTCGAAGCTGGGGTCTTCGGTGTGTCGTTGGACCCCGCCGATCAAGCGACCCCTTTCTGGATTTTAGCCTGCTTGAGGTGAGTGACATCTTGGTGATGTCGGCGTGGGCGTCCCTCTCCGCGGTCATGATGTGGGTTTTCTTATCCGTTCTGCGACGTCAGACTGATTCCACCTATGAATCACAATGGGGTCTTGAGCTTCTTGTCCTGCTGCTTCAGAATTCAGACTATTGAATTCGTCTCCATCTGGAGTGAGATATCCTCAAGCGATCAACATGCCTGAATGAAGACGTGGCGACGGTGGCGGCGGCTGCGTTGAAGTGGTTTCGTAGGTTATACCTGAGCTTGTACACCATGTTCCGTTAACTCTCTGAGGAGACACGACGCCATCTCCTACAGGGACAGGCCCCTGACGGGAAAGTTGTAATGGTTGCCACTTAATTCGGGGCCGCGTGACGTCTCCGCCGTGCTGAAGGACCCCCTCAGCCCTCTGTGTGTCTCAGTTGCCTGCCTCGCCATTCTCGCGGGGGAGGGTTTGAATGAGGTGAGCACCGCATTCCTGCGTGAACGGCGTGTTCCGAATCCTCCAGCGGAGAATTGAAAAAGGTTGTGGCGCCTCTTGACATCTACTGCCAAGTAAGATTGTACTCCACGGAGTTCCTCATTCGACCTGCAAGCCACCACTATCGAAGTTGAAGAACGCCACGGTCGTACTCGTAGGCTTGGCTGTTCAGTATGGCCGCCAAAGCCCAGGAGGACCAGACACAGGCAATTGATAGACCATACAATGCACGTCGTGTCCTCATGCATTCGAGAAGGTAAGCAGACGTCTGATTGCACAATCTCGGTGAAGTTGCGTGGCCACTGGAGTTGCAGATGCCCAGAACCGCTTTGGGTTGCAGTTGCATATTCGGAGTGCATCGAATGGTTCTTTAAAACATTGATCTGTGCCATTCATAATCTGCTACTGCGTCATCAAACGCACCTCCCTTAATGTACCGGTGATCTTCGAAACACACAGTTTGTTTCTTCCGCAAATAGACGACACAAGGGAAAGGAAAGCTCTCAAGGTCCATGGCGGCGATGACACCTGAGAAGCTCTTGGCATAAGATTCATGCCTACACGCACGCAATCCAGTCCTATCGCACATCCGAAATATGGCTGTGGAAAGGATCGAAAAGTCACCCTACGAGTACGAGTATGTGCAAAGGTCTGCAGTAGCATCAGCCAAAAGTTTATCGCCCGTCGTGGAATCTATACACAAACATCCTAACATGCTGAATCTTACACCTTTTCCAATCCAGCCAAATCCTTAGCCCGGCACCGAATCCAGCGAGCCCTTCCCAGGCGTCGTAGGCGGCACACTGCCCTTCTGCTGCTTAAGCTTCTGCTCAAACCTGGCGAACTCGGCCAGAGCAATCTCCTCCTCCTCATCCAGGACCTGGTGGACGCCCTTGACCTCCTCAATCTGTAAAACATTGTTAGCAAAAAGAATCCTCAGCAAACCCGCGCGTAGATAGAGCAAAACTCACGTAATGCATCAACATGCCCTCAATCCCGTTCTTCAGCGTAACCGTGCTCGAGTCGCAAGTGCGGCACGCGCCCCTGAGCTTCAGCTTCACGTAGCCGTCGTCGAAGCCCCTGAACTCGATGTCGCCCCCGTCCTCCTGGATGGCGGGCCGTATCCTCGTCTCGAGAAGCTCCTTGATCATGCCCACGACCTCGCTGTCGTTCTCGTTGTACGCCAGGCTGTCCTCCTCCTCGCCCCCCGCGGCGCCCTTGGCGGCCTCCTCGCCCTCCTTCCTCTCGACGATGTTGACGATCGGCTGGCCCGAGGTGATGGTCTCGGTGATCAGGGCGAAGACCTCGGGTCGGATGTGCGCCCAGTCCGCGTCGGGCGCCTTGGTGACGGTTATGAAGTCGGCGCCGTAGAAGACCGAGGTCACGCCGTCGATGGCCATGAGCTGGGCGGCTAAGGGAGACGGGTAAGGTGGGGAGATGGTGCTCCGCGGGTTCATGTACTCGATGAACGGGGTCGACATGCCGTCCGGCAGGATGCGGTGGTTCGGGAGGAACTTGAGGGCGTCGGCGTTGGGGGTCGTCTCGGTCTGGATGAAGATGGTGCGCCGCTGCTGGGGAGTTTGCCTCTGCACGCTTGGCGACGGACGCCATCTTGGACGAGAGCTGGAGAGCTGGACATTTTTGCTGCGACTGCTGTTGCTGTGGTAGGAGGATGACTGCAGCGTGGCAACGGAGGCGAGGCGCAGTGTGTTCGGCGAGGTTCGTGAGGGCCGGACTGCTTGCCTGAGCAGGCAGGCTGCTGAGGTTCTTATGAGCTTGTTGGGCGGCATCATGTGTATGTACCTGACTGCACGGTATGTGTTGTGTTATTGTGTTGTTGTTGTAGGGGCAAGATGTAAAAAAAGATACAAAGGTACAGGTATATATCGACGGAAGGCTGCCGAAGATTGCCGGCTGACAAAACAGACGTCACTCCTTGGGTCAACTTTTCCGTCTCCGCTTTTTGTGCTGCGTGAAGCTCCGAGCCGGGGGTTTGCGATAAGATAAGACCCGGCCCTGAACTTTTTACTGGAGACCAGCGCCAGGAACGTCATTCTTCGTCGCATGCAGGCAAGGAAAGTATGTCTTTTTGCACAAGCTCACCGGTTTTATAATAGAACATTTTTTTTCTTCTGTATCATTCGCTGGACGGCAGCTAGTCGGCCGCCCCAAGTCGATACAATGGATCCGCCGGACGGATCCGAGAGCAGGCTAGCAGAGACACCACAGGCTGTCGACCTCGAGACCACTGCCGAGTCTGTGTCTGCATCCTCCGGCCTCCTCCAAAGTGACGCTCTCTCAGCGACCCAAGCAACCAATCCAGAGAGCGCGGGCGACACAACTCCACAGCCTCCAAAGTCCGGAAAGATATGCGGCGTGTGCGAGAAAGAGCCCGGAAAGTACAAATGTCCCCGGTGTGGCATATCCTAGTACGTTCCATCCCTCCTCCCTCTCGCGCTCATCGCACTCCAACTAACATCCCGCAGCTGCTCAGTCCCCTGCTCCAAACTCCACAAAGCCAACCACCCTCCCGACGCACCTCCGCCCGCCGCCCAACCTAGCTCTGCACCCACCACAGGCAGCAACAAGCGCCCCCGCGAGCACGAAGACCCTTACTCCATCCTCCTCGACCACCGGTCCGACCTCGAGCGCCTCTTCGCCAAATACCCCAACCTAGAGTCCGACCTCGTCCAGATCGAGCGCGCCACGCTTCCTCCCCCGGACGCCTTCCTCTCCTTGCCCCTTCCGGGCGGGTTACCGACGAAATACATGCCCCCGCAGCAACAGCGGCAGCAAGAACCCTGGACCAGGCAGGTGGGGCTGCGGAAGGGTGCCGCGGCGCTGAAGAGGGCGCGGACGGACCCGGGCGAGGACGGCGACGCGGTCAGGGAGTACTGCGAGCTGGTGCTGCACCTGCTCTCTATGTCTAGGGCGCGGAGGGAGGAGGAGGCGCTGGACGTGGTGCGCCGCGAGACGGCGGATGAGGAGAGGGGGGTTATCAAGAGGTTGATCAAGATGGAGGAGGAGGACTAGGAACGGCCATGGGGTGACATGCATTCAGGTATAGGCGTTGGAGGTAGGACTTGCACTTGCTTGGTGTACAGGAGTTTGTTTTAGAGATGCATGATATATGTGTGGTCTGGGGGGGGAACGTTTGGCAAAGTTGCCACGGGGTGTACCACACCGGCGTATATTAAATGCACAGAGCCAGGTTCGAGCAGGGTCTATAAGTCATAGCCTATACTCATGATTCGTATTATGATTCAAGGCGTCAGCCATAATACATACACACACATTATCATTAAACTTTATAAAACGTTGAGGGAAGGCGTCGACGCCATCTAAAAGGGCCCAGGTCAGGTCGACCTGACGGCGGCATCAACGCTTGAATTTGGCAAAGAACCCGGCCCTATGTTCCTTGGTGGGGGATCTGGGCGACTCCGGGATCTGCGCCATGTCGCCGCTGCCCTTCTCCTGCGCCGCCCCGAAGCTACCCTTGCTGCTCCCGCTCCCCAACCGGCCGCGCAGGGTCCAAATCGAGTCGGCCTTGCGCAGCAGCGGCGAGAGTAGCGGCTTATGACGCTGCTGCTGCGCGGTCGTCGACGCCTGAGCGGAGGTATTTATCGTCATCGCCGCCTCCGCCGCGGCAACCTTCTCGTCGCTCTGCGTCCAATCGACGCGATGCTCGTCCACCGCCACCGCCACGGCCAGGTCCGGTTCCAAGGCTGCCGTTGCCGGATCCTCCAGCAGGTCGGCCAGCAGCGAGGGCCGCTCCACCAGCACCATCGACAGCCGGTTGTCCTCCGCGCGCGCCAGGATGTCGCCCGTGCTGTTCCGCCGGTTCTGGTCCGGGTGCAGGTGCAGGTGCAGGTGCTCGGCCGTCGCAGCCGCAGCCGTCGGCCTGCTGAGGCGGGCCAGCTCGGCGTGGAAGCTGTGCGGCTGGTACTGCGGCGCGGCGTGGTACTCCTCGCGCTCCTCGCCGAACGTCTCGGCGGCCACCCCCTCGGCGGCCTCGGGTTCCTCCGCTATCCTGGAGCGCCAGTCGTCGACCCTCTCGCGGTCCTTGAGGAGCCGCTCCACGGGGCTGATGGGTTTTGTGTGGTCGTCGCTGGCGGCTGCTGCACGGAGGGACGAGGAGTGCGCGGCCGCGCCGGCGGCAAGGTGGAGTTTCAGGGCCTGCTTGGATAGCTTGTGGGCGAGGCTGCTGCTGGTGCCGCCGTGGCTGTCGCGCATGCCTTCCACTGTCGTCGTGCGCTGGAACTGCTTGGCAGCTTCCTGCGGCACGTGGTGGTAGCCCGACGCGTGTGCTGCCGGCTCCGGTGCTGCCGTCTTCGGCGCATGCGCATCTCTGGGCTGGGCCGCTCTCGGCGACTCGTTTCGTTCGGCGGCACCCGGCTTGGAGGACTTCTTTCTCCCCGGCTCTCCGCTCGAGACGGATCCTGTGGGCTTGAGCGATGTCTGCTTGGAAGAATGCGCCGCGGGCGTCTCGCGCGCTGCAGCCTCCTTCGATCCCCCACTGGCCACATCATTGCTTTGGCGCCGGCCGGTCCATGACCTCGGGCCCTTGAGCCTCGCTTCCTCTGCTCGCGCCCTCCTCAACTGTGTATGTGCCTTCTGGTCCGCAAGCACGAGATACAGCCTCCGGGTCAGCTCCTCCGGGTCGAAGTGCCCCTGCTGTTGCCGCGGCTTGGGCTTGAGGGGCTTCGCTTGAGTCCGAACAAAGTTCTGCTCGCGAGTGTAGCTCATCTTGAGTTGCGAGCCCATTTGAGAGGGAAAGAGAGAGACAGAAGGATGTTTAATTGAAAGTGAGGCGAGAGACAGCGGCGCCCTGCCCTGCCAGGAAGAGAGAGCACCGGGATATGTTTGGACTCTTATTTATATAGAGCGACGGCTCATTTCGTGGAGATGGCCAAGTCGAACACGTCGGATAGTCTGAGGTCCAGTCCGAATAAACTTCCGACGACAGTAGCTCGACAAGCGGCCGGTTTTGCTTGGCGCAGGGGACCCGTCCTTCTTGGGATGTGTAAGTGCCCTTGCAGAAACTTGAGCGCAAACGAGAAATTTGCATCCGAATAAAGCCCCGAATAGCGACCAACAAGGGAGGATCTGTGGCAAGACGGAGCAAGCAGGTCAAGGGCTGGGGCTCGGAGGTGTATTTGAAGTGACAGCAGCATTCGTGAATTCCCGGACCATTAGGCAAAGGGCAAAGGGAGCGAGAGTCAAGAGAGGAAGGACACTTGTGGTTTAGTCCTAGGGTTGTAGTAGTGTAGTTATAGCACGGCACTACTTGATTTCGGGGACCCTGGCCCAAGAGCGTCTCGATGAGCGTTGTCGTCGTTCAACCTCGGGGACGCAGGGGAGCCGATGCGACTCGACTGCCTTAGGTCTACACTAGCAGGACTAACACTGGGCACGCGACTTGTGTGCCATGGGGTAAAGCGTGGTAATTTATCCAATGCCACACAGTATGCGCCAGGGTGTTTGCGCCGTGACTGTTGTCTCCGCCCACCTACCTGCCCGGACTGGAATAAAATGTAACATGGGATTCGCATCATGTCTAGGCATGGCTAGGCATGTCTTAGGCAAGGAGGTACCGCAGTCCATAGCCTCCTAGACTGCCTCAAACGCAGTACTTCGTGAGGCGGTCAAGAATAGAAAGCGGAAAGGCACGTGGACAAGTTAAGAAAGAACAATAAATGAGCGGGACCGGGACATCAAGAACCCTCAATAGCCCTCGACTCGAGGGAAGCGCAGGTGATAGTACCTTTTGAGCGGTTAGCGGAGAAGCATGTTTGCTCTGTTGGGATGGTGCCATGGTGCCAGGGCACCTGTGTTCCTGAGCTGACTCGTATGATTTGATTCTCTTCCTGTCACCGGAGGAAATCTGAAATCCCGGGAGGGCCGTTCCGCCGTCAATTTTTGACTCAGACAGCTCCAGTTTCCGCGCGGTTTTTGGCACATGGTGGCTCTCGTTTGGAAAGCTCATGCTGCCCATGCACGATCTGCACTTCCATATTGAGCGTCATGCCTACCTAACCAGCCAGCCAACAGGGGAGCTTCTCGGTTCCCTCCGTCGGTATCCAAGCGAACCCTTTGGCCATCATGGTCAGAAGGGCCTCTCCGACGCACGTCAAGGTTCCATTCTGCTCAAGAAGCTAAGCCGGCAGCGAAGCCTTCAGCATTCGCGCCGGTACCGGTAGAGACAAGTCAGTACCTTACCGACATGAAGGATGGACAGCACCACCAACAACCACCAACAACCGCCCTGGCCGGTATGAAAAGCAAAGACGGACGAGGTGGGTATTTTTTTTTCCCCCGGGCTTGTTGACCAGTCACATACCATGAATTATTCCATGGTAGGATCCGGGTAGGGGTCTGGTCACCAGACCCTTTTCGAGTCTCTTTGGACGTGGTGTTTGGTTCAGATCTAATTCACGTCAGATTGCGTAGATGGCTTGCGGGAAGCATGACCGGCAGCAATGTACCAAAGTAGCTAGCTGGCCAGGGCTGTCTGTCACGGACTCCCAGCTGTGCGCCCGCAGTAGTAAGCGACAGCCCCTCGGCTTGCCGCTTTCAACCTTGTAAACCTCCGAGGTCTCTCGCCGTGCGTCGGCGGCATTCTTCCGTCCTGTACTACACGTGTACGCAGCACGTCAATAATTGTTGGCTTGCTCTCTGTCTGGGGTAATCCCGGGTGGATAAGTGCCTGTTTCTGGACTGGTCTGGGCATGGGCATGGGCACGGGCACGCACCAGCCGAACAGTTACTTGTCGTGCATGTGATTTTAAGCGGTCGAAAGCTTGCTAAACATTAGAGCGGGTGGAGGAAGTGCCCACGGGTATGATGTCGCTAATAAGGTTGTCTACCTTTTGCATCAGCGGCCGCCTGCTTGTCGCTTGTCCGCTGGAAAGCAGCCAGGAGCTCGACAATGATATTGCCGCAGCCAAGAGCAACGGACCAGGGCCGTTACTGTGATATATTGCCCGACCCTGCAGTTGCAACCTCGTTCCAGAAATGCAGAATGATGATCGGAATGTCGGTTACTCTTTAACTCAAGCCACAGCAGACGCGACTCTCAGCGACTAGCCCGCGTACAGAAGAAGCTCAGGACGATCCGCTTCGTTGAAGCATTTGGTCCTATCAGTATCCAGCCATGTCGAAACAGTCGCATCTCTGCCACGTTCTCGTCGCTTCGGACGTACCAGCACAACTTGGGGCTGCGGAATGTGTATAGGTTGTGCTGGCTATCTTTCCATACAATAATCGAGACTCGCCATGGACAGATGTTTGATCCAGCTGGTCATTCGATCTCTCGATGACGAATAGAAGATTTGAAGCCAGTGATGCGCTTCCGTCAACCCCACGTGTCTTAACCCCTCCGTTCTGTACGTCTAGTAAGGAATATTTTCGTCCACGAGAAACGCTCCTTCTTCTGTCAGGAAGAAGACTTGGTAGATAAGAGTAGCAGGTCTTGGTAAGTCTGTCCATGTTCTCATGCCTTTTTTTTTTTTTTGTTTCTTTGTAAAGCTTCTCCTCCTCGTCGAGGTGGTTATACATATACTGTGCGCACCGTACTGTCCTCTTTTTAATTACAATCACTAGCCAAGAGAGCTCCCAACATCGCGCGACTTCATTTTGAGGTCTGAGTGGGCCTGAAATTATACCAGCCAACCAGCGGCCACAGCGCGCTGGGGACATCTCCGGGTGTTTGGAGAGACACGGGAGCTTGGGGAGTCTGGGACCCCTCACGCACCGCTAGTGCAGGGCCCTATCCACTTGTTGGGCCCATGCTATTTGCTTGCACCAATTCGACCTTCCATCAAGGCCTTTGGACCTGACCTGAAGACACAAGGTGTCCATTCACCTTGAGAAGATAGAAGCTATTCCCATCCGTACTCCATAAGGTACCGCCTACCTTGTTCTGCTCGCTGTGGTTCTCGCCGACAGCGTCGAGACCTTAGAGCTGCCATCCCGGCTGCCTCGTCATTCAACGCACCTACCAACTCCGCGCTCCCCTTGCTGGTGTCCCCCCCGGACAAACACGTACGAGCGCCAAAACCGACAAGCGCAGCAAACAGACGTTTGCAAGCCACAGCATACCTGGAAGGCTAGCCATGTGTCTCTGAGACGACCCTGGCATCTCTCATTCGACGCCTCGTGCATTGTGTGCGTGCTTGTGCTCCGCCAATCTTCGAGACTCGTCTTGCCCCTGCATTAAGCCAAATATATTCTCCGAGCTCTCGACTTACAAAGTCGCATATCTTCAGCGGGACGCCGTGAGCTCTGGCGTGGGCCACCTAGTAGGGTATGATTGCCATCATGTCAGGTTACCGAGAGCAATGTGTGCACAAACTCAACGCGTTCCAGGTCGTTCTCGGCTGCAACCACCCGTGTACCCTCGTCGGGCCGAACTCGAGGGCGGCGACCACTTCTCGCCTTCGATACCCGCGTCCCTCGACGCTGCTTATCGTACCTTCCTTGACACCGACCGTGACGACGAGCCTACGAACGGCCCGTGCCAGTCTGTCCTCATAGCCGCAAACGCCATCCGATCAAGCTCTCCCGAGGCTGTTCACCGCCATGTGCCGCCGATCTGGCCGCCTCCCCGAAAAGAGTCGTTGATGAATCACAGTCCAACACCCTGGGTAGGCTACCTTAGCTCCAAGCACCACAACGGTCCGCATTTGCAAACGAAAGGATGGCTGACAGCGCCATCTGGCTCCTTGCCCAGGCTCCCGAGAGGATGGACACCATTCACATTTCTGTCATCGGCGCCCTCGGCGTTGGGAAGTCGTCCTTCATACAGAGATCATTGAGACTGAACAAGCTCCCCACCTCGACCACCTCGTCCGTGCGACAGGACCTCGAGGGTGTCCCTTACATCGTATCCCTCCATGAATATGACCTGGACTATTTCGACATAGACGACTTGGTTGTACCGGGCAAGCAGGTACAGTGGCCGAAGCAGATCGATGGGCAACCGGTTCCGCACATAGACGGCGCCTTGGTACTATACGACGTGACGAACAAAGATAGCATACGCGAACTTCCTCCTGCACTCAGTGAGCTTCAGAAATCCCCCGTGTTCCTCTCTCTCTCAATTTGCGTGGGGACTGACGAGCGCCTAGCTGCTCTTTCTTCTGCCAATATTCCCATCATCATCGTTGCTACAAAATGTGATACCCCCGAAAACTTACGACAACTGGACACTGCCGGCGTCGCGCGCCTGGCCAATACCTATCCTCTGTGCATTGGCGAATTCAAAACGTCGGTGAATGCCCCGGCCAGCCAACGAGACTGCTTACAAGCTATTTTAAAAGCTACCCTGGCAAATAGGAGAGGTAAGGGCATCGTTTCGTTTTCGGTGTTTCATACATCCACCAATGTCAAAGCGAGAAGTGGTGTAAGGGATTCGCTGGCGGAAATAAGCGACAGTCGAGATCCTCTGTCTTACTGTAGCCGCCAGGCACACGAGCCGACAGCGCGTAGTCATCTTGTGCAATCTCCCTTTGCTCACAGTTGGATTTATGCAAAGGGGATGGGCTGATCCGACGTACAGGGACCCTGGAAAAATCCGAGGCATCCGTATCTCGCCGCCGCGCAGCCTCAGCCGCAAACTTAGACGCGCCCCCAGATATAATCAACGGCCGACCCAAGAGTCAGCAACACAGCAGAGCCAGCTCGGATCTCTCCCTGCTCAGAGGGTTTCCACCCGCCTCGAATGACGCCTACTACCGGCAACCGTCCCGGTCGCCCAGGTTAGAATACCAGAGGCAGGAACAGTACAACACGCCCGCCTTCAGCTCAGATGCGACGGAGGAAGGAAACGCTCAAACGGTCTCGAGCATGTTGCGGACACCCGGGATCCGGCTGGACGCAGGGGGGGACACGTTTCTCGACGTTGACGAGTCCGACGGCGACTCGTACAGATACTCGGATGATATCCCGATCCTCCAGCGGAACGACGAAGGGGTCGGGGACCGCCCGGCGCGGTCCATGGGCGTCTCGTTCGACGAGCTGGTGGACAGGCTCATCGCGCAGAAGATGTCGCGGGCGGACAACAACTTCGCCGACATCTTCCTCTGCCTCTATCGGAAGTTTGCGGCCCCCGCGCAGCTGTTCAGCGCGCTCCGGGCGCGGCTGGAACGCGTGAAGGAGGACAAGGGCACTCACTACCTCCTCAAGACGGAGACGCAGCTGCGCATCGTCGAAGTCATCGCCAAATGGGTGTCGTCGTACCCCGGTGACTTTGCGCGTCCGACCACGCGGCGCAACTTGGAGGAACTGATACGGCACCTCTCGACGGAGCCGATATTTGCAGCGGCTGCGCATCAGATGCGCGTGTACCTGGAGTCGAAGGTCATAGAAGACGACGACACGGGCTGGGCAAAGTCGGATGAGGATCCGGAAAGCTCCCACAACGCGCTGGAACGCAAGATCAGTAACCGCGGCAGCGAGATGTCGGAGCGGGTAAGTTCTCTGCAGTTGGACGAGTCCACGGACCAGAGGCGGCCGTCGCAGAGCTCCGAAGTGTCAGACCGCGGCGGAAGAACACCGGCCCGGTTCCAGTTCCACTCGTACGAAGACTACGAGCGCGAGGCCGCCACGATGGTGCCGACGGCCACCTTCCCGCTGAACAAGATCCGCTACCGCATCTTCATGGAGATCGACCCGGACGACATAGCCGACGAGATGACGCGGATAGACTGGGTCATGTTCTCGTCGATCCGCATCCGCGACTTCGTCCGGCACGTCAGCCTGACGCAGGAGCAGAAGGAGAAGTGCAAGAGCCTGATCAACGTCACGCGGATGATCAACCACTTCAACCACGTCGCGAAGTGGGTGGCCAACATGATCCTGATCCGGGACAAGGCCAAGCACCGGGCGCCGTGCCTGGAGAAGTTCATGGTGATCGCGACCAAGCTGCGGAAGCTGAACAACTACAACGGCCTGGCGGCGGTGCTGGCGGGCATCAACGGCACGGCGATCCACCGGCTGGCGCAGACGCGGGCGCTGGTGGCGCCGGACGTGCAGAAGCAGTTCGCGCGGCTCGTGCTGCTCATGGGCACGCAGAAGAGCCACTTCGCGTACCGACTGGCGTGGGAGAACTCGCCGCTGCCGCGGATCCCGTTCATTCCCTTGCACCGGCGCGACCTCGTGTCGGCCGAGGAGGGCAGCCGCACGTTCGTGGGGCCCAACGGCGACAGGATCAACTGGAAGAAGTTCGAGATCCTGGGCGAGGTGCTGCTTCCCATCATGAAGAGCCAGGGCCAGCCGTACCCGAACCTGAACAAGCACGAGGGCAGTCGGGAGCTCATTCTCGACTGCAAGATGATGACTGATGACGAGGTAAGTTAAACCTTGACTCTGTCTGGGCTTTTGGCAACTAGCTGACAACCGGGTTTCTACAGGACATCTACCAGCGCAGCGTGCAGGTTGAAAGCGGGTCGGGCGGCGCGGCCGAGTCGAGCAAGAAGAAGTTCCCTTGGTTGGCGAAATAGGATGTTCGTCTTCCTTGGGGTACCCGTGACTGCGACAACCAAGGATAGGTAGGGGAGGCAAAAGTATGTCTGATGATTGGTGAGCCACGGCGTTCTCGCGCTGGAGGATGTGCTGGGTTGTGGACGTTTCCCTTTTGTGTGGTGGCCTGGCGAATAGGGGTTGATCCGATTTTGGTGTCTCGTTGCTTTTCCCCCCCCTTTTTTTAACCTTACGTGCGTGCTCTAGAAGGACGGGCGGTGATACCGAATAGATCTTGATAGGATTTCCAGCTGTAAACCCCCCCCCAGGGGAGAGAAATACCTTAATACCTCTAGCTACATAGACGACTCGTACTCAATGGGTTATACTTTGCTTCAGCAGGAGATCTCCATCGAACAGGGAATGGACATGGTGTAAGGGTCTGAATGATTGATACGACTGGACTTATATAGCTACTCAGCAAGTGAATATGACCTCGATTCCGTTGGTGGCATACCGGAGTCCTTCTGAAGATCGTCAAAGCATTAGACGTACCAACCAGTAATGTGCCGTGCATCCGATCTCAACTCTACCGACTAGGTGTGGTCCAGCGTGCCAAAGCGGAAGGTCCGGTCAAGTCAATCCTCGAGTCATTGTCCGCGTTCTTTCCCCCTCCTTCCTGAATGATTCTCGACCTTCAGACTGCCAGTGTTGGCGGGCAGGTTATGACGTCGCTTGCTCTAGGCTAAGGGTACCTAATTTGGGGTTTCCCATCTTGACCTTCGGCATCCACAACGCAACAAACACGGCTGCCAATTGCCATACTCAGGTGCGCTAACGACGTCGATTCCTTGTCCTGAGAAGCCCCTCGAATCTAGCTAAAACACCAGTATCGTAGCACACAAGGTCACAGGTCCTCCTGCTAACGTGGTCACGGCTACACAAAGAACTGCAAGCTTCTGAGGCTACTGCACATTCCGACCTCGCATTCGTCGGCCACTCCACCGCAGCTTCCATCCACTTGCATTAGCTTAAAAGTTGGGCTTTCCAATCTTCCACCGGCTTTTTGGCGGGCGATCCACTCCTCCCGTCCACCCTGCGCGCCCAAAGTGGCCGATCGCCTGCATTCGGCATTCTTCGCCAGGAAATACCCGCCCTCCTAGCCCTCCATCCACTCCGAACCACAAGTAGGTACATACAGTACCCAAGTAGTCACCCAACCCACGATGGCTATGACGGCGCTCTCCTCGACGCTGGTAGACCTGGTCATATTCGTCGCCAACCTCTACAGCTTCAGCCGTCTGGAAGCCAGGGTCGGAGAAGGGCAGGACATGCTCATGTCCATGTACTTCATCCACAAGATAATAAACCGCCTGCTCGTCTGGATCTGCGACTATCTCGACATCCCGCCGCTTCCGAGGGGGCAATGGGAACTGTGAGCCGGAACGACGGCAGCGGGCGGCAGCAGAGCTCAACGCCGAGGCGGCCGCCGGAACTTGGCTCCGGGTACGAGTCACCCGCCGACGACGAGCGTCTTTTTATTCGGGAGCCGCATCGGATGAAGAGCAGCCCTGCAGCGTTGCCACAGCGTCGACCCAACGCATCTTCTACCGGCTTCGTGGTGGAAAGAGAGGATCCTTCACCGCCTCATGCTAGCCTCAACGATCTGGTGCTCAAGGCAAAGAATATGAGGAGCGTTGGCATCAGGGACCGGATCGCTTGCTTTCGGTGGACGTGGTTTACTATGACTATGGCCACCGGAGGCGTTGCCAATGTCTTTGCGAGCATTCCCTCCCACGCCAGATGGTTGAACGTCGTTGGGCTCATATTCTTTTTCCTGAACGTGGCATTGTTCGTTATGAATTGTATTCTTATCACCCTGCGGTTTCATTACCGGCCGAAGACCTTCATGGCTTCTTTCACCGACCAGGTTGAGTCTCTGTTTACCGCTTCATTTGTAAGTTTTTGCTAAGTTGGTGTCTGGTCAGTGAAGTCAGTTCGCTAACACAATTTCTCAAGGTTGTCTCGTAAGCATATTCCGCTGAACAGTGGCTGTCCGCTTTCTAACGCGTGGTGCAGTGTTGCCACGATACTCGTCACAGTATGCGAGTACGGCATCCCGCACACGGGGCCGTGGCTTCTCTATACCATGAGGGTCTTGTTTTGGGTGTACGCTGGCGTTAGCATGCTTGTCAGCGCGAGCATTTACTTGATTTTGTGGTCGACGCTGTAGGTCCACCTTCAACCACTTCCGCTGCCATATAGCGCCACGGCTACTGACCGCGAGATCCAGTACCTTTCCTCTGCACACAATGAGCCCGATCTGGGTGTTTCCTCTGTATCCCATGCTTCTCACAGCCCCTTACGGCAGCACTCTTATCTCAACTGCGATCGACTCGGGCCAGCTCGGCTCTCTAAACGCCGTAGCCATCAGCTTCGCCAGCGTCTCGATCCAGGGCGCCGCCTTCCTCATCAGCCTCATGATATCCACCACGTTCCTCTACCGTCTCATGACCCAGAAGCTACCACGAGACGCCCAGCGGCCCGGCATCTTCGTGTCCATCGGCCCAGTCGCGTTCACCGTGGCCGGGATCGTCGGACTCGGCAACAACGCGGAAGAGATCATCCCGGCCGACTTTCTGGGCAACGCACACGCGGTCTTCATCCTCAAAGTTCTGTCTTATATGGTCGGACTCTGGCTCTGGGGACTCAGCATCTGGTTCTTCCTCGTGTCCACCGGCTCGCTGTGGAAGTACCTCACGCCGGACCACAGGCTGCCGTTCCAGATGACGTGGTTCAGTTTCGTCTTTCCGAACACGGCGCTGGTCACCGCCACCTTCCAGATGAGCAGGGCCTTTGAGAGCCACCCGCTGGAGGTGCTCGGCTGTGTGCTGGCCGGGTGTCTTGTGGTGGTCTGGATTCTGGTGTTCGCGTACATGCTCCGGAGTCTGTGGAGGAGGGAGCTGCTCTGGCCCAAGGACGAGGACTAGGTGTCCTATATTGCCGGGACAATCCGCGAAGACACTAATACGGCCCCGGGGAGAGTATTTGAGCAACTGGACCTTTGCTAGAGGGGGCCAGGGCTGTGATGCAGTCACAGTAATGGAGGAAGGACTCCTTGGACCTTGCATTGTTGGGTGTATTGCATTATCTCGGCGCGTTAAGAATAGATACCCCTAGAATATCTTCGTCTTCCCAATGTCAGTAACATTTCAATCTTCTTCGTTCTTGCGCTCGTTGAGATGATGTAAGGGAGAGGTAATGTTTCTTTTCCTTGCTAGAGCCAGAACATGTGCATTGAACCGCGCCTTCCTCAGGGTCAGGGGCAATGTGCATCCCCAACCGTCGCTCCTTCCCCAAGTTGCATCTGCGACAGACGATTCATCCACCTCGCACTCCCCACTGCGGCCTTTTTTTTTTCTTATTCCCAGCTCTCGTCGCATTTATATCACCGTCGCGAATGATCGTCGCCAAACAGGATTCCTTGCTTCCACCTTGCTGAACCCCCTATCACTGTAGCTGGCAGGCCCCAGCAGCTTCAGGACAAACACTAGCCACCACCCAACTATGCGAAAGAACACCTCCACAAGAGGAGGTGGGCTCCGAGTGTAGGAACTCAGCCCATTGAACCTGCCATGCCTGTTAAAGTATTCGATCTCGGCGAGCTCCAAGTAACCAGCAAGAACTCCAAAGATTCGCTGTGGCTCGCAGGCTCCGTCACGCTGGACATCCCGGCCTCGATCGACGAGCGGATCAGTGCGGCAGGCCTGGCGGACTTGACGAGCAGCGGTGGCCTGTGGATCGCAAAGGCTGCTACCTGTCGACTGGAAGTGGCTGCTTCGGTTCAGGGGGTCGAGCCACACGGAGCAAACGCATCTACGCTCCCGCAGTACATAGTCGATGCCGTTTCTGAGTGCACTGTAGGTCCCGATATATACTTTGCGCAAAGGGTAACAGCGACTAACAGGACCAGATCTGGGAAGATCTGAGCTTGAAGCTGCGGAAAGAGCCCTCCAAGACCGTGACCGTGGACCAGGCGCAACAGAACGCATATATCTCCTTCATCGTCAACCACCCTGACCTCTCCTCAAACTTCCTCTCTCCAAGGGACATCCCCTGCGCCGAGCTTCTCGCAGTCACCTGCGACATCTGCTATGGAACGCGACCACGGAGGAAATGTGACAGAAAACCGCCAAAGCGAAGGAAGACGGAGGAATCGGCACGTAGTCGATCGCAGGGCCCCTACGGACTGCGGCACAAGCCCACGCCTGTCAAATGGGTCGAATACGGTGATACGGATGATGAGGAGGATAGATATACCAAAAACCAGGCGGGGAAACGTAGGGGTCGTGGGAGCACCGCGCTACGTGACAGACCTGATTCAGAGACTCAGCACACACTACAGAATACGCGACAGGGAGGTACTGGGGGCCAAATGCAGAGACTCCGTGACGACGTGGTCCCGTTTATCAGAGCAGCCTTCAGCAAGCTCTTGGGAACCAAGAAGACGACCCTGGGCGTGCGGGTCGTCCGAGACATGCCAGGTCCATCTCTCATCGACATGGCACCGGCGGTCTTCAATATCCGCTATCTCCAGGTATGCCACCCTTCCCAAGTCTTACATCTGCAGTCGCTAACACGTAACAGGGCTTCTCGAGTCGAGCAGAACATATCCCACGGATAGCCTCCTGTCTGTCGGGCTTGGACGCGGAGTCACCCACCCTTCGCGCGAAGATACGGAGCCTTACGGAGGGAAGTACCGAGAGGGATGCGGCGGCAGAGCTGGGGAAGAGGCTGCACATGCTCGTCCAGAGAGGGCTCAATGTGCCGCCAGTTGCACCACCTAGGAGAAGAGCGAAGGCCAAGGTCTCGGCGCCCGTTGATGATCTGGAGGGGCTTTCACAGCAGCCCGATCTCTCGCAGCAGACACAAGACATCTCACAGCAGCCAGAGGACTACCCGGAGCAACCGGAGCCCGCATTGGAGCGGGATCCTCCGGAGTATTGGGACCAGGTTGACATGGAACCATGGGGACAGGGCGCGACGGGGACCGATGGCCAGCAGCAACTCGAAGCCGACGAAGATGAGCCGCCCAGCAGCTGGGACTACTCGCAACAGACCGGCAGTGAATGGCTCGACCTGTCTCAGGCTACGTTCATCGTCGACGAGAACGGGCAGCCGATCGCCTTCGAGGATCTGGACCACGACGAGTACTCGTACGAGTTGGTTCCCTTGGCGGATGACTAGGCGTCCTGGGCTGTGTCGGAGGGCAAGAGGCTCCGCAAGGGAAGCAGTCTGTCTCCAACTGGAACCTGTAATTAGAAATATTCTGATTCAAAATCCGTCCGAGATAGTTACATACATAGACCTTAGACGCATGTGCATACATCAACGATATGCTATTGACCGAGATGCATTTAAGCCGTACTAGCGATAAGCTCGTTATCGGAGACCCCACATTATTTTCTTTCCCATTGGCATATTGCCCATCCAATCGTCAAATCGAGCTCCAACCCTCCCAACTTCACGTCCCAAGAACGGAACTTCCGCCAGAACCAAAAAAAAAAAAAAAACAACCCATGGCAGCCTCCTCAGAGAAAGAGGGGAACCCCTCCAGCAAGCTTCCCGTAGCGCCCAACATGTCCCAGATCCTCAACCGCATCTCCCTCGGCCTGGCCAGGCACGAGCGCATCCTCAAGACGCTTAAGCGTCCCGCGCCTGCGACCTCCACCTCTGCCTCTTCCGGCACACAGCCCAAGTCTACCGCATCCGGGTTCTCGTCTCTCGCTACTGCATCATATACAAACACATCCGCTTCCTCGACTGGCGGTGGTGTCCCGATATCAACGACCAAGGGCCAGGAGGAGGAGGACAGGCTCTTCGAGCGGGACCGGGCCCTCGCGCCCAATGCGGGGATAGGCTTCGTCGAGGAGCGGAAGGCGGGGGAGGAGAGGGGGGGTAAGGGCGTCGAAGACAAGATGCTTAGGGGCAGGTTGCTGGGAAGGAGGGGGGAAAAGGACAAGGGGGGAGAGAGGAAGAGGTATGTGGACGAGAGCGAGGAGGAGGAGGGGCGGAGCGGGCTGGGGAAGAAGAAGAGGAGGAGGAAGGTTATCGAGGACGGCGACGGCGCGGCGGAGAGGGTTGATGGCGGGGAGGGAGGGGCGGATGTGGCTGGAGTTGAAGACGTTGAGGCTGAGGTACTGGAGGCGCCGACGGGGACGGCTGTCGAGGTCACTACGACGGAGCCGGCGCCGCAGGAGCTGGACGGCGCCCGGGAAGAACGGAGCGGAAGCCCGGATGGCGGGGCACAAGACGATGGCGGCGTGCAGGACCCTGCGGCGCCCGATGCCGCGGAACTGGCCCGGGAGAAGAAGCGGAAGCGGAAGCAGGCCAAGAGGAAGAGGAGTAAGGCCACCAAGGCCCGGGGTGAGGAGACACCGACAACTAGAGCGGCCTCTGGTGCCAGCTCCTCCATGGACTGATGAATAGGGTTTTGGAAAGTACATTGCTTATTATTGCACCCTGTAATGGGACAGTTCGTAGACTATAGCCGTCCTGGCTTACCACCCCTCATATGCACTCCTGGTTCTGTTCCCTCCGACTCCTACTTCGTCACCCACCAGCGACCGAGAGACATATGAGTACAGACTGATTATCAAAACTTTACACAAGAGGAAGAATCTTCTCTCTGGAGGCCGTTATCGTCGTACACCCCCCCCGTAAATGCAAAAATTACCCAACCACCGTTGTCAGTCCGAGGTTCAAGGAGACCGACCCTAAATCACACTATATTACTGCCTTTGGCAACTGCGAGGCAAGAAGCCTCTAAGTACGGCCTAAAAAGCCACGATGCTGTCATTGCAACCGCTTCCTCTTCCGGTCATCTTCCCCCCGCGGATCGACTTCGTCTTCGTCGTCTCGCTCGGCAGTGTCCGTGGGATTCAGGATGTGCGCCATGCTCCCCCGCCTGGTGGGAGGCGCAGAGCCGTCTTTGACCGTCAGCCCGCCACTACGGTTGGCGGCGTTCCACGACCAGCTGCCGAAGGCGTCCGCTGCCGCCCCTCCCCCGCCCCCGCCCCCGTTGGTGAATACCGGTGGCGGTCCCGGACTGGCGGGTCGCGATTGCGGTCGCGATGCGCTCTGCAGCGAGTACGTGGAGAGCGAGTCGCGGATGCGCTGCTCGTCTGGTCCCGACGGGACGCGGTTCGGCGACGAGGGCCACTGCGTCGATGGGGGGCCGGAGGAGGGGAAAGGAGGCGGGTTGGGTTGCCAGCCGTGGGCGCGGATGTCGGCTGAGGTGTGCCGCCGGGCGAGGCTGCTCGGCGGTAGCTCGACGTTCGCCAGAGGATGGGGGCCCGGCGGGGGCGGTGGTAGCTGGGCGGCTCGAAGGGACGAGGGCGAGGATTGCGAAGTGGCGCCGCCGATGGAGCCGTACGGCCGACGCGTCGCGATAGACAGGTTTGATGGCACCGGTGGCCTGTAGAAGTTTGGCGGTCGCGGTGGCGGGACGGAGAGGTTCGACCGTCGGGGGTCGTCCAATGCCAACTGCCGGGGCGACACGGGAGGGTTCTCCAGGCCGGAAAAGTACGAGCGGCTGCTGTTGGAGAAGAGCGGTTCGTGCGGTTCGTCTAACGTGCGGATCATCTCGGCCTGCCGCTGTATCTCTCCCTGCAGAGCCATGACTAGACGGAGGGCGTATTAGCCTATATTGTGCCGATACATTGTAGCGAACGCCACTTACCATCTCGGTGTACGGGATTGTCTGGATTCGGGGTAAGGGCGAGCACAGCCCTCGTCAGTTCTTGGTTGAAGTGCAGCAGCCGCGTGACCGTGTCCATCATGGCCTGCTGCTTGACGTGCATGAACTGCGCGGTCTCCTCGCTGCGCTGCAGTCTCGCGCTCAGGTCGTATATCGTGCTCTCGATGGTCCGTTCGCCCGCCTCTGGCATCTGCGGCATCGGCTCCGCCGGCGTTCCCGGTTGCGATGGCGGCGCTTTCTGGTTGCTGTACTCGCGGTGGACCAACGCGTGCCGGGATGCGCGTCGCTTGATCTCGCGCAGACCGACAAGATCTCCTCGCTTGAAGTTTCCGTTCCCGTGCTTAAACTCCCACATGGCCGTCTCTGGCGTCCCGTGGTGGAACACATCGCTCACTATCTTGGGCGTCAGCGAAGCGCCGGACGAAAGGGGCACGAGGTACATACCTTTATGAAACCCATACATATTGAGCTGGCGTACAAAGGAGGAGATATTGGTGTGTTTGAAATATTGACTGCTCAAACGTAAGACGGTTGCGAATGTGACGGGAGGCTTGCGCAGGACGGACTTACGCTAGTACCTTGGAGAACTCGTGCGATGGCTGCATCACGAAGCTCTCCGACGACGGCGTCCACGAGATCAGGTGTGATATGGTTTTGTCTTCGAGCATACTATAGTACTGGTTAGTACCGGTCGCGCAGCGTGCCACCTCTCTACCCGAGGGACTGACTTGTAGAGCTTGTGTATGAAAGCTGTCTGGACTATCTTGGGCTGGTGTACGGCCGCAGCCGCGGCCACGGGGGCTGGCATGATGATGTTGTCGTTGTGTTGATGGTCGTTGTGCGATACGGCCCCTCCTGACCGGTCGTTCAGGCCATTGGTGTCACTGTCTGGACTTTTCGTGGCCGAAGCTGGCGCTGAGGAGTTCGTGGGCGTTGTTATCTCCATGGGCTCTCCAGGGGACGGCGCGGACATCTGGATGGTCGGGGTGAGGATCGGGACGGTTCTGGCGCCCATTGACTCTTCCGCCCGGTCGATCAGTAGGTTTCTGGGAGCGCTTTCGGTCATAGTCGCCATCTGAAGTGGATCGGGTTACGAGAATCAGCATTGGAACGCTAGTTATGAGACACGATGTGGGCAGAGATCTGGGCATGGAACAAAAGATCGCGCTAGACCTAAGAGAATGCGCTGGGAGCAGATCTCCGGGCCCTATGGAATGTAGACCAACCTCATTGCTCCTGGCGAAGCTCACAAACGGGGGATGCGACTAGAGGACAGAAGCCTAAGGTTGCCGGGACGTCTCTGGTTGCAATGGACTGAATGTTGTTTCTGCTGCTGCTTCCCGTATATCGTGGCATTGACCCGCTCTGTGTGCGCCGTTCCCGGATTCTTCTTCTCTGGGACAAAAATCCACCTCGGCTGCACGGAGAACACTGTGTCTGGCAGTACGTAGTAGTCGAGTGCTGGCCGGACTCCCAAACCTGCAAGCGTGATGGGCTAGACCAGGCGCTCCTAAGCTAACTGCGAAGGAACTAGAAGACAAGGAGATTGTTCTTGGAAACTCTCTGCGGAGACGGGATTGTGGTTTTTCAGTCGTGCGAAGCCAATGGCGCAAAAGGTTTCGCGAGACAAAAAAAGAGACGGGTTGGTCTCGTCGAAGCTCGGGCTGATTGGAAGAAGGGAAGAAGATCTGGGGGTTAAGGGGGGGGTGGTGCTGGCGCAATCCCGGATGTACTAGTACGAGTTCGACGTAGCAATGAGAGGGGAATAAAATGGGGGTAGTATCCGTGCCGGCCCTGCGATCCCTTGTTTCTGATTTTGGACCTTCCTTGACACCTTCTGCACCTCTGACATGGGCCTTGTAGGCGGTGTTAACAACTCTCTGTTAAGTGGTGTCCTTATGGACGCATGTACGCGGACGTCGTCCCTTGAGTGGTCGCTCACGAGATTGAGGGACTCATGCACATCCGGTGGTACGGAGGACGACAGCCTTTCGAGGCAATATGCATCTGTGTGGAGTGTGCCTGTCCGCCTGTCTACTAGCGCACTGCGAACACATCCCAACAGGTACTGAACCAGTGAGAACCTGATGACTTCTGGAGGGCTGGGATTGGCGTGGCGAGTGGTGGTACCTGCGAGGTGGTCCAGGCGTTAAGGTTTCCCAAATGCCTGTCATCGCGATTGTTCTTCTTGACGGAATCGAGATCTACCGCAGTAGCGGCCTTCCGGAACGGGTTGGTTATAGTGTAGCACGCACCCACGGCGCCCCCTTTTCCACATACTATATACTGTAGTATTCTCTTGGTGTGGCAGGTGGCTCGGCTTCCAAGACTCTCTCCCCTGGATATAGATCTTATTAGTTCCTTTGACAATCCAAGATATCGGGTCGGGAAGGCGCAAAAAGTGAGACCGATACTGCCAATCACAGAGTCGCTGCCTTCCTCGCGAAAAGCACAGGGGGGGGGGGGGGGGGGGGACACAGGGATGGGATAGGGGTTGGTGGTCCCGTGCATGGTTTTGGCGCGGGCGTGCCGAAACACGCACACAGGAAACCTTCCATAGCCGGGCACGCAGTCAGGGCAGTCCAGCCACTTGGGCCACTATCCAGGTCCTGCGTGGCTAGTATTTCGCGAGCCAATGCACACGGACGGGTCCGGAAGCGGGGGCTATCGAGCGTTCTCTGATCTCGGCCATATTGACACGCGGTTCACAGGAGAGATTTCGCCCCGGGGAAGCCAATGGTCGTGGAGAATGTTGAAAAGTCATCTTCAGGCGGCCGGTCAGAAACACTGGACTGATGCCTGTGGATCACCAGAAAGAAGATGGGACGGGAGAGGCGCTGAGACCAGACCAACCACAGCTCAGCAGGGCGCGTTTGGAGATTCAAAGTCCGCGGAAGAGGACCCGGGGTGGAGGGATCTCGCCATCCTCTACTTCGGCTTTGCTTTTTCTCGAGGAATTTTTGGTTTTGTGGCTTCAAGCAATGCATCAGCGGACACAGAGGCTCTCGAGGTGTCACCTACCCATAATCTGGCCGTTGGAGAAGGCTTCTCGCAGAGTAGACAGACATAAGGTAAGGTAACTTACGCAGTACCTAGAAGGTAAGGTAATGCAATGCACTTGATCAAGATTCTCTTGGCACGAGAGTTGAATCACTCTATTGGGAGACATGTAGGTATGTACATACATACAGTAAGGTACCTCTACCTTATTTCTAGGCCAACTCTCTCGTATTACTAGTAACACAGTAGTAGGAAGGAGCGAAGAGTCTCGAAGCATGTTCGTTGCCCGGACCCGGCGTACCTTCCTCATTTGACACCGGGCTCATGGAGAATTGGAGATGGAGCGCCGACCTCTCCTCGACTTCTCACACAGTGCTCCACCTCTCGGTCGTGGCAATATCCATCTCTCTGCCTTCTGATCCATCATGGACGGTTTGAACATCTACTGCATAGTACCTTTACTGTGGTACCCTTAGTACCTCACCTTGGCCCTCATCACGGTACGGTGGGCGCGGCTAATGCGTACCAAGACCCCGGCGTGCGGACGACAAGCAAACAATGTACAGTATCTTCCGGGCTTCGGCAGATATCATCGAGGCGCCATGCCTTCTCCAACATCAAAAACGTCGAGATTAAGAGGCACATCATACACTTGCCAGCCTATCTCTGGCACTCGGTAGATGACGACCCAGACACAGGACGACCCCACCAGATGAAGCTTTTCGAGTTCCAGGGTAATCATCCCGTGCCGCTCCCCGTACCGTATCCAGGCGGCTTACACGTCCGGAATAATCGCTTGAAATAGAAGCACTCATTGAGGCTGGTACCCCTCGGTCTCCAGCCTATCAAGCAGCCAGAGTCGTCATTGTTCAAGGGAGAGCTATGTACTGTACCAGTTGTACCCAGGCTTTGATTCTCACACACTCCCCAAATGCAGCCATATGTATGTATGTACCTTTTTCAACCACCCGCTTCTGCGTTTAAGTCTACTATAGCAGCTCCGTTCCAACAGCCTGGGGAGACCCATGATTCACCGCTCGCTGATGCCGTCTGAACTCCAGATAGCCGCACTCGCTTGGTCTACTCGCTCACGACCCCCGGGCCCCAATCTCATACACCACGCACCGCGATGTGACGTTGGTTAAGAAGATTCCACGAGCCCATAGCGTTTGACGCAGGACTCCTGCAATTACATTGCCGCATCCTGGTAATCCCGCGGCAATATCTTTCAACGTTCATGGTCCATCCCAGATGGCTTTGCATATCCGAGCCTCAGCTCCCAGCTACAACTGGCCCACGCACGGTGTGTTCCGGATCCGAATCCCGACATGTCGCTAACTCAGCTTAAGTTGTCTGCCCCCAACCAACCGTCCTTGAATTTCATCATTCGCAGCTCCAGGAGTGCTCGTTCTCAGCTTCGATTGGGGAATGCATCTGACCTCCTGCTGCATCCTCGCTGCATCCGACATTTGCTCAGCTCATGTCATGTCCCTTCTGGCATGTGATTCGTTGAAAACACATCCCCTGAAGCGACTCATATGTAATCGAACATGTATGGAGTACTTACACCAGGTACGAATGCCTACTGATTCCAGTGCTTCTAGAGTCTGAGAAACTCCGATGAGGACGACAAACGGATGCCGGCTGTACCTGCATCAAACGGTAGTCTCATGCAACAGGGACGCTGAGCGGCCTTGGTTTCCCAGGATGGACCGGAAAAAGGACCATGTTTCAAAGCCATGATCGCGACATCCCGGGTGCTTTGACTGCTTGATCGCCGTTTATTCTCCGTGCGTTCCTCCTCGAGCGTGCGAGAAGTTCGGCTCTCCGCTCCTCGTGCTGTAGAACAGTCTTATCCCTTCCCGGGGCATCGTGTAGATCTTGCAATCCCAGTGCGAAGTGCTGCAGTCCTCTTGCGACCTCCTATTATGTATACGACGAACTGATGCCCTGGCTGTCGATCCAGGGCTTCTCTTGCATGATTCTTTTGGTTCCCGTTTTGTTTCTCTAACATGCTGGTTAGTATGACACATTTCGCATCTCGGCTGCGTCCCTCGTTATGACGGCATCTCGCTCGCAGGTCTGATCGCACAGGTTGCATGCGCTGGTCGCCCTCCGGCAAGTTGGCCGGGTTGTGTGTGACGTCCTGTGCCACACGACAACTTCGAGCAAGGAGAACTGCAGAGCTGGTTGACCACGATCGTCGCACCGAATTTCGAGCATCGCTGTTGGACCTTCACGACAAGAGGCTCAGTCATTAGGAACATAACACAATCGAGAAAACATGTACCGAGACATATAAACGTAAACATAACCAATCCATAGCGCCCCTATGCCAGTACCAGCCCGTTGTCCCTATCCCGGGATCACAAGGGTAACATAAACAACCAACCATCCTCAGGCAAACACGTCCTCCTCCTCCTCCTCCTCCCCGTCCTCCTCGTCCGACTCCCCGCCGCCAACCCTCCTCTCCCCGACCTCGCGGATCTTCTCCCCCAATATGCCCCTTCCATACCGCTCCGCCACCTTCCCTGCGGCCTCGACCATCCTGCCCGTCCGGTCCCGCATGAGCCGCACGATCTCCAGCGCCCGCATGCCCCTGTCCTCCCCTTCCCTGCACTCGACCGCCAGCATCTGCAGCAGCGTCTTGTCGATGTCCAGCTCCAGCCTCGCGAGAGCGGACCTCTTCCCGTGCGCCGACCCGCGGGACGCTGACGAGGAGTCCAGCTGGTCCGCCAGCTGCGCTGCCAGCAGCGACTTGAGCAGGAACGACTGCGTCAGCTTGGTCGTCTCCGACTCTGCTTGGTCGTCGTTGTCGTCGTCCTTCTCTTCTTCTTCCGACTCCGCTTCCGACTCGCTGCCCTCGTCCATGAGGTCGTCTTCTTCGCCTGATTTGTCCGCCTTCTGCTTCTTCTTCTTCTTCTTCTTTGCTTTCTCCTTCTTCTCACCCGGGGCAGACGTCAGCGGGATAGAGAAGTCGAACTCCGAGAGCAGCGGCCTCGGGAAGTAGGGGTACTGGTCCCCGCCCTTGAGGATGATGCAGTGGAACTTGTTGTCCGCCACCGCGATGGGGAAGTAGTTCTCCTGCCGCCGGCCCGAGGCCAGGCGGGGGAGGAGCTTGGTGTCCAGGAGCGGCACCCAGTAGGCGCGCGACGGACGGCGCCAGTGCAGCAGGGTCAGGAGGGTGCCTGTTGAGTCGTAGACGCAGGGGTCCTTTGCAGCCAAAAGTTAGTAAGACAGGTAAGTAACGGGGAAACGGGGAACCGAGGACTTACGCCGCTGTCGGAGAAGAATACGCTCTTCACCGTCGCGCCTTCGGGGAGGGCGACGGTGTCTTCGTTCTGGCAGATCTCGTCCCTCTTGATGTTCTGGATGGTGTACAGGAGCTTGGTGTTGCCGTCCGCGCCGACGGGGCCGTTGCCCATGGTGAGCACGTAATCGCGCCAGCTGGCGCACGTCACCATGGGCGCGCTCTTGGGCCGGTAGACGCGGTACGGGATGCCGAAGAGCGTGTACACGCGGACGTAGTTCGCCGTCGTGGTGACGGTGACGAACGAGGCGCTCAGCGACATGGCCAGCACGGCCTCGCCCTTGGGCAGCTGCGTCCGCCAGTCGGCCCGGTTCGTCCACGTCTCGTGCGGGCGGTAGAAGATGGTCGCCGGCGCGTCGTCCGTGGGCGGGCACGAGAACAGAGCGCCGTGCTCGTTGAGACAGGCTTTGTCGTAGAGGAAGGTGTCGGTGAAGTGGAAGTCCCGGTGGAACTCGTGGTCGTAGAACTCTACCGTCACGGTATTGTGCGAGTCCTGGTCCACGGTCCACACGAAACCGATTAGGTTGAGGCAGAGGTACTTCCTGTTGCCGCGCCAGGGGGTAGACCCGGGCTGGAAGGCCTCGTGGTATTGGGGCCGGAGCAGGTTGGGCCGCTTGCTGGCATGCTCGCCGAAGACGTCGTCGTCCTCGGCCGGTCGCTTGCGGTTGCCATTGAGCGTGTAGCCTGCGCCGTCGTCGTCGACTACGAAGTCGTCCAGCTCGTCGTCCATTGCATCGTCCAGGAGGTCGGCGATGCTGTCCGGCGACCCGGCCCTCGGAGCATGGCGCTGTTGGGGTTTAAGGCCATTGGGGACGACTGGCCGCCTGACGTTTGCGGATATCTCGCTCAACGGGTCGTGGATGAAGGGTGCTGGCTGTCTCGGCAGCTTTAGGAGGCCGGCGAATTGCTCTGGGATGAAGTCCGGGCAGATGTAGACCTCGCCGTCGGAGGTGGTAAAGGAGACAAGGTTCTTGGTAGGGTGCCAAGCAAGGTCCATGACATTCGCGTACTCGTGCCTCGCAATGACACTCTGGTCTTTGGTGGCCCATATCAGGATCTTCTTGTCCTTTCCGGCCGTGGCGAGCATGGCTCCGTTCGGCGACCACGCGAGGGCGGTAACATCTCCTTCGTGGCCATTTGAGAATGAACGCTGCTGCTCCCAGTCATTTTTAGACACGACGCGGATATCTCTTGTCGGTGTGGCCACGGCGAAGGCGCGGCCATCGGGGTGCCAGACCACTTTGGATGACGCATCCGCGTCAGTCTCGAACCTCCCAATGACCCCGTCGACCTTGCGGATGAGCTCTGGCTGCTCTGCCGTAAGGGAGTAGACGTATATGGTACCGTCAGTACATGACAGCGAGAGTAGGTCTCCCTTGGGATGGAAGGATAGATGTTTGGTAGGCTTGTTGTGTTCCCTCAACGTTCGCACGTTGGTCATGTCCTCGGTGTCGACCAGCTTGACCGTGAGGTCGTCGCTCGCAACAGCGCACCACTTGCTGTCTGGCGACAAGGCAACGTCGCGAACCGGGAGAGAACATCGTAGGAGGAAGCGATCGAAGGTATTGGAACCGAGGGAGTACAGGCTGACGGTGCCATCTTCGGATCCAGCGACGAAGAAGTCGTTGTTGGTCGAGACGGCCACGTTCTGTTCCTGACACTCATCGATATTGGCAGGTTCGCCGTCAAAGCCGGTCTTGTATAGCCGAATTGTGTTGTTGGAGCCGACTGTCACCAGCTTCGAGCCATCTGGCGTGTAGGCGCAATGTGTCGACCCTTGAGTATGAGCTGGCCGTGGCCGAGCACGAGCTACTGCCGTAGAGGCCATTCCGAGTTGTATCTTCGACCTGGGTCAGATGATCGAGGGATGATTACGACAGAGGGTCAGAATAGGTTCAGTTGTAAGTCCTCACTGTGTTCCAGGTTGTTGTGGTGATAGGACAACAGAGAAGTTCTACATGATTTGGACGCGAAACGTAAGAAGACGCGTCTCAGCGCGTTGCCAATTAAGCGGAGCGCGACTCGGCCCGCACTTACAGGGGTTCCACGGGTTCATCCCCTTGGGATCCACCTTAAGCGACATTTAAGTGGGACGCCTGGCAGGCTGGCACTGTCAACGAGGTCCGACAGACAACAGCTGCCCCCTATGTAATTCATCCAACATAAGGCAACAGTTCAGTGCATAGGAGGAAGGCACATCTCGGAGCAGGAATCGACAGACACGCAATTCTCCGTCCGGGCACTTTCATTCAACTACCTGATATTCCTCAAACCCTCTCAGTGCACAATGTCAAAATCCACAGACCGAGGACATTTCTTCGAGACCGAGTAAGCAACTCGGCTGACCGACCTCATGTTGTCTTGCTATGGCCGATACTAACACATTGTAGCGCAGAGCAAGCTACAGCAGCAAGGCGAGCTGCCAAGTCCAGCAACAAGTATGGCAAACCCATAGCTCTGAACTCAAAGATTCTTGCCGCCATCCTTGACCCTCACTCGCCGTCTTCCACCATCTTCGTTGCTGAATCAGCCGGTGCGGTGCGGAGAGTGAATGTCGATGATGAAGAAGCGGCCGTGAAGAAGGCCGCCGTCTACCGTGGTCCTACTACTCCGGTGACCTCGGTTGCCGTAGGCGGACCAGAGAACAAGACCCTCTTCGCCGGCTCATGGGACAAGAACATCTGGTCTTGGGATATTGATAGCCGGACCCCTGGCCGGAAATACGTGGGCCACTCAGACTTCGTCAAAGCCGTTACTTGTGGCCGACTCGGTGGTAAAGACGTCCTTATCAGCGGCGGGGCGGACAAGAAGATCATCGTATGGGATGTCAGCACCGGTGCGAGACTGCATACGCTGACGGATCCCCTTGTTAACATGATGGCCGTTCAACATATCGTCATCGATCCAGTCGAATCGAAGGACGATGAGCTGTGGCTAGTCAGTGCTAGCAGCGATCCACACATTCGGCGGTGGAAAGTGCGGCCGGACTCGTGGGAGCAGGTCGCTGAGGTTGACCCTGACGGCACTGAGAAGAGGACTGTGTTGCAGCACGAAACGAGTGTCTATAAGCTTGTGTTTGACCTCGAGGGTGACGAGATCGATCTCTGGACTTCGAGTGGTGATGGCACCGCAAAGTGTTTATCCCGAGTGAAGGGATTCAAAAGCGACGACACGCTGAACCACGGCGACCATGTTCGAGCTGTTGCGGTTACAGATCGGTGGATTGTCACAGCTGGGAGAGACGAAGACCTGAAATTCTGGGATCGAGCGTCTGGGAAGCTCTACTGCTCGCTTGTTGGTCATTACGACGAGATTACAGATCTTGTCGTTCTTCAGGGCGCCAAACAGAGGCTCTGTAGTGTGAGCATTGACGGAACCATACGGACATGGCCACTTGATGCGCCGAGTTTAGACGCCCAAGTCGAGGAGCAGAGCAGCGTCAAGCCGGAAGAGGAGAAGAAGGAGGAGAAGACGGATGACTTGTTGACGGCAGAGGAAGAAGCCGAGCTGGCTGAGTTGATGGATGATAACGAATGACAAGACCAGCGCGACTCTATATCTGATGCGAACAGCAAACCCCAGCAAGGGTCGAGGACCGCAGACACATACCCATCGGTACGCGCTTCTCAAACTGCCCATTGATAATAATATTTCGATTCGCACGCCGGCAGATGGTCTCGTGTGGTTCTGTCCCACCTCCTGACAATTAGCCTCTCGGAAGTTTGCCTTTACTCAATACTGTTGGGATACCGATTAAGAGATGAGCTGAGACCAGGGATGGACATTTGGGCTGTGGTATCCAAGCTTCGAGCTGAAAAGTTCCTGACTGTTCCATCGTTCTGAAAGCCCACACCCAGTGCCCATGTTACACAGCTTGAAGCTAGAAGCCTCGATGTTTCGGTAGGCTGCTGGAGTCTCTGCTAATACCAGGACATGATGCAGGAAGCGGGTCGCTGCATACCAGTCTGGCTGGAAATCATTATGAGTAACGCACGGTTGTTCTTCGTAAGTAGTTCGCTATAACAACAGATCGCAGGCCAGGAGCTGTATACTGACGTGCCACAGTTGGTTGGACTCCTGCGCACTGCAGATGTCGTTCATCTGTCGTTTCTTTCCTATCAAATGGCATCCATCCGGCGGGCTTCTAAGCGACCCCTATGCCTGCCCTTCAGCGCCGGCGTTGGAGTCCTTTCGGCAGCAGACGAAGATAGAGACCTAAATTCTTTGTTCTCGCGTTCGCTTCGAAGGCGAGCTAACTTCCGAGTCGGTGAAAAGAGATTTCGCGGTGTCGGCCGCGATAATGTGGCTGGCCAACTCCTGTCCAAGTATCTCCTTCGGGCTTCAGATGGAACCAGAGTCCCATTCTATGACCCATGTCTGTGTCTTAGGTAAATACTTACTGGCGACCTCCGGAGCCTCAAGTGCGAGACTTTTATGGCCTCTAGGGGCTCTTGATTGAACCTTAGGTGGTGATCTCTCTGTCCCTCCGCCAGTTCTCGACCACAACTATCTAGGTTAAACCCCTAGTTTCGTTATCTACTGACTTGAGCTATCGATACATAGTTATACCGGAGTTCTACCGTTCCATCCCATGCCTCTTTTAATATCATTTGTGGTCCCTGTTTCCCATTGTTGACAATTGGACTAAGAGGTCTTCAATAGCTTCTAGCCATTTGTATCAAGAGAGTGCGGGCCACCTATTGCTTATGTGAATCCTTTACTGGAGCCACTCCTGTGTACGTGGGATATGATATTTATCCCTCGAGGGGTGGACCTTGTCTTTGACCTGCCATGTGTTTCCCACACCCGCTGTCTTTCGGATGGTGCAGAGACAGGGGTAAGGGGCATGGCTGGGCAAGTGGCCACAACACTGCTCTCATGCCCATATATGAACCCTACGACTTCGGCCGCCTGCAGAAGCCCCAAACAGCATGGAGGTCCAACAGACATAACTGCCACCAAGGTACGTATCAAGTGTTTTCTGCACACATTTTCACCATCACTGACGTGCCAGTAGCTGCTCGCTCTGGGTTGCCTTTGATTCACCATGCTTTTCATTGTGCATCCTACGTTATTGTGCCCGTGAATCCGGCCACACGTTTGTAGCCAGATCTTAAGGCTGGTGATTCCCTGCTCACGGACGCGAGAACTATCTCAAAACAGCAAGTGCTGCTCGCATGGCTATCACCTTTCTCCTTTATCTCCGTCCGTATAAGAGTGTCTCCCCCATGCCATGCAAGCCATCCGCGGGTGTGGCTTCGAGTATTCCCGTGTTAGTCGCAGTCGTATGTTCTTGATCTGTGCTTAAGGGTCGTCGTCTGTCTCTAGACTGCCGAAACACATGGACCGCCTCCTCCCGGTTATGCGGCTTCCCGACGAGCACCTCCGAGATATTCGGGTTGAGCGCCCCTCGCCGAGTCAGCGAGACTCCACGTCTCCGCGCCCTGAGCTTCTGTTCGAAAAGAAACTGTCGATAGCTGCAAATTTTCCTGCGAAGTCCAGAGCTTTTTGCGGAGCGAGGGGCGTTCTACCCCGTTTGGTTCCTCTGCCTCTTTTCACCCAGTTCTCTCCTCTTCCACAACCTCACTGGCGCGGCAACCCGTACTTGAACAACACCTTGTCGTTCTCTTGCGGTTCTTCGTGATCTCGAGCAGCCTTTGGTACGAAAGAGCATGTAACCGAACGTGTTTTGCCTTCTTATCTTTCACGAGCCCTTCCTGCATCATCTTCCCGAGAGCCTGAGAACTGCGTCCCTCAGAAAGCTACGACCTGCATCCTTCTGCGGGCTGCGTCCTTCTGCGAGCTGCGTCGTTTAAAAAGCTGCGTCCTGCGTCCTTCTGAAGCATCGACCTCCGTCTTCAGAAAGCTGCGACCTGCGTCCTTCTGAAAGCTACGACCTCCGTCCTTCTGCGGGCTGCGTCCTTCTGCGAGCTGCGTCCTTCTGAAAGCTGCGTCTGGTCAGCTACGCTCTTCTCGTCCCACTGACCATACTCGCCTTACTTTCGTCACTCCAAATACCCCCCGAGACTCTCGTCACTACCTGGTGAGACAACTTCCTCAAGTTGCTGCGGCAGCTCAAATCAATCCTCAGTCTCTTGCCTCCAGACGTTCCATTCTGTTCACGGTCCCAGCTCAACATGGCTCGGCACGGCTGGATCGTGGCTCTAGAAGGCCCAGAGGACGTCGTTTCCAAGCAGCTGGAGATGCTGCCCGATTCTCCATTAATCCTAAAGCTTCCCAACATCAGAGAGAGCCTCCAGCGCCACTCACCCCATACCAACAGAGGCCTGAATGTCAAGCCTTATATCTGGTTTATCCACAATATCCTCCAATCGCGACTCGAGACAGCCCAGAAGTTTCTCGCCGCAGCAGAACCAGGTACGAGACGGTTCGTTTTTATGCATGGAGGAGCCGTAACAGCACAGCGAACCTGCATAAATGCCATCCGACAACACGTGCCAGAAGTGCGAGATGACCTGGGTCTGGGATCGATGTATTTCCAGAAGCTCGTGGAAAAGGGCGAGTTTGGTCTGTTCGAACATTTCAAGACCCGCCGCCGTACGGCCAAGGATGCTCCGGATGCTGGCACAGTCGCGATGAGAGCTGCAGAGTCTTTGGACGATAGGACCGCCTACCTCCAGCCAGATCCACTGTCACAGACTGCGAAGCCCCTTCCATCTCTCCCAGATGAAGATGACAGCAACGACAAGGGTGGCCCTTCTAATGCGCCCATTGCCAAAGACGTCGCGAACGTCCCAAACCAACTTGTTTCCCGCTTTTCCGAGTGGTCGACGTCAGACTCAACTAAAGCGCGCAATACTGAAGACGTCGCGAATGACCCCGACCAGCTGATTTCTCGCTTTTCCAAGTGGTCATCGTCAGACGAACTGTCAGAGGGACATGGCAGTACACATCTTTCGACTGCACAGGAGGTCTCGTTTCAGCAAGCTCGCATAGTTCCGGTTTCGGATGAGCCAGAGCGGACCACCCCTAAGGAGGGCGAGACGTCGGACATCTCATTGGACTCCAACGGCCAACCGAGACCGCCACGGCGCGTCCGAGAGGCGAGGAGAAATGAGGCCCTGCGGATGCTCGAAGGCCAGGTCGAGCCAGATCGATCGTTTCAACCTGTCATGCTCTGCGTTGAAGACGTTGTCTTCCTCTTGATCGACGAGAGTTCATCGGTCTCACTCGAGTGGCTCGCAACCGAGTACAAGAAGGGCAACGCCGCGGTCGGTGGCAAAGAGATCTCGCCCAAGACCCCTGCCGAGGACGAGGAGAGGTTTATGCAGATCTATAATGTCGAGAGCTTCGATGACGAGGAGCTTCAGCACGAGATAAGGTCCCAGCTGAAAGCGTTCTTCGCAAAGCACGACCCGGGTCACGATTACTCGGAGCTTGATCGGATGCACGATAGACGTCAGCTCTCGCCAGCGTCACTTGCGGCTCTGGTTCTCATCGAAGAGCACGCAGACCTGATCCTGGCTGTCGGTGCCCAGCAGGGCGTGAATAAAGAGACCTATGAGGCGATCGTCGATAAGCTGGTGAAGCTGGGCAAGCCTGACGGCAAGACGTACTCCCGCGCAGGGAGGATAGAGTATAGGTAAGAAGGAGCGCTGTTGGCAAAATCAAAATCAATGGGTTCGTTAGCTGACAGATTTCGTAGGAACCTATTAGGTCAGGTCATGGTAGCCCATACCTCGCAGCCGCTGTTTCAGCAGACGGTTAACCCACTGGCGAACCCTTCGAAGACCGCAGAGGGGATTCTGCCTCATATCGCCGCCCATCTTATGACGAAGCCGACGATTCGCTTCCTCGTCGTCGACTTCTCGCATCGGCACCTTCCCACGATCCTCGCGCTGCGGCAGTTTATTGGGCGTAAGAAGTTCAAGATTGCCGGCATCGTTGTTAAGGACAGCGCGCAGCCAGTCCCGCCCCCGCCTCCTTCCTCGTCTGCCAGTTCCAGCCAGCCAGAGAAAGAGCCATCTCCGCTCGCGCGGAACCCAATAACGCTCCTGCCTTTCTCGGAAGCGGCCGATTGGACGATGGCAGTCAAAACCTCCGCCGACGCCACGGAGAAGCTGAACTTGTCAACTAAGGTTTGGCGAGCGCTCCGCGAGGCGAACGAGTGGTACAATCCCGGCTCCGAGAAGGGGAAGGAGCGGGCCGCGGATAACCGCATTAGTATTGCGGTTACCAGCGAGGGCAAGAGCAAGGCCCCGGCCGTCACGCGGCCGCTCAGCACCGCCAAGCGCCCGCTTGGCTACGAGCTCGGCAAGAGCAACTTCTCGCGGCCCATGGTGCCGGTGGGCCCGGCCAGCCCGCCGGAGAGCATCCCGGCCTCCCCAGACGGCCCGCCCCCGCCGCCGCCTCCTCCTCCTCCTCCGCCTCCCCCACCGCCGCCACCTCCGCCACCCGCCCACTTTTACGGCGCGGCACCAGCTTCTCCGGAGCCGACGATAGGCTCTGCGGCTTCCGGAAGCTCCGCGAGCAGCAAGTGGAGGGAGCTGGTGGGCAAGCTCCACAAGCGGGTGCCCACCCCGACCGGCGGCGGCGCCCGCCGCGTGACGAAGAAGCTGTCGGCGCTCTTCGTCCGCGCCCCAGAGGACGCTGCGGCGGCCCGCGGCAGGGTCATCTCGACGCCCATCCCGCCCACCCTCCTCCCCCTCGCACCGCCCCGGCACGCCGCCGATGCCGCCGCCACCGAGGCGGACGACGAGGATGACGACGACCACGACGACGACATGATGGACGAGGAGGAGCGCCGCGTGCTGGGCCGGTTCGGGAGCCGCCGGGTGCGCGCGGAGGACGACAAGGCGAGGAGGCTGCTGGGCTTGCCCAAATAACGACGCCCGGCAAGCCTCAGCGGCCCTCCTCGCCTTGGGCGTGGACGACGACGAAGACGACGACGATGACGACGATGATGACGACCTTCCGGCCGACCGATCGGCGGGTGGCCCGATCGACCTTTTTTTTGCCGGCGATATACCCTTCCCGCCGCGCCGCCTTCCTGGCTTGCTTTCGGCGTTAGATAGTTTTTTTTTTAATGGAATAATGGCCGAACCCACGATGCTCTCGCGAGCGAATGATTTCCTTTCCGTGTTTCCGTGTTTCTGTCTGTCCACCTTTCCGTCGTTCCACCTTTCTAACTTTCCACCTGTATAACCTTTCACATTCGACCTTTCCAGTTGTGAAATCTTCCGTATTTCCACCTTTCCTTCTCTATATATACATCCCCCGAATCGCGCTCTCTTCCTTCTACAGATACCCGGTGATTACCTGCTGCGTCTCAAGTACGCACACGACGTCATCTTGCCACTTCCGGACAGCCTGGATCCCGCTATCACGTTACCGATCGACGGTCGGAACGATGAATACGGCTCCTTCCTGTTACGTATATACCTCTGTCGCGCCTCCCTGTCTCCTGTGTCATCATATGTCCTCTTCCTCGGTCTCTCGCTCTTTCCTTTTCCAGGTTTGTTATGGGCAGGCACGGTTCAGATACCCTGGCGGAAGGAGCATTGCGCGGCGTTAACGGTTACAGTGTGGAGTGTTGCAGTCGTAAAATGATCGCAGGAGCCTCCCAAGGGCAATTCTTGTCGCGAGGGCGCGGAGATGATCAATATTAGGTACCTGATATCAGGCCGGTAATGGAAGAGTCGCGTCGTTGAGAGGATAGACGTACCTGCTCGCATTGTTGGTGTAATAGAATAGACATACAATGCCCGAGTTGCTGGTGATGCGACGTGCCCTTGCTCGCTATAATGTGACTGACAGCTTCAGAATGAAAACATCACATGAACGTAACTCATATTGCTATATACCAGCTATATACCAGCAGAGGTAAGCCGATCTTCGCCGACCGTTTCACGATCTGACCCGTATACCTCCCCAGACTCACCCCTCCTCCTCCTCCTCCTCCTCCTCCTCCTCCCCCCCCGCGCTCTTCCCCCTCCCCTTCCCCCCCTCCACACCCTTCAACCCCCCCATAGTAACTTCATACTGCACCGCCCCCTCCAATCCCGGTCCAGCACCCGCCACGTGCGGCGCAAACACGACCTTCATCCATCTTCTCCAGCTGCGCAGCGTCGGCATCCCGCGCTCCCCCTCGTCGTCGTCGTCGACCCGGTACCGCGACTGGCCGTACGTGGGGTGCTTGAAGAGCGCTACGCGGGCGGCGATCTGCGTCGTCCACACGAGGCCGAGGGATGGCGTCTTCTGCGGCGAGGTGTCAAACGGGTCGTCGCCCCAGCCGGTGAACCAGCGCTGCTGGTGGTCCAGCAGGAGAGCCGGGTGGTTGTGCGGAGCTCGCGGGTGGAGGGGAGGCGGCGCGATGTTGTTGTTCGGCTGCTGGTCTTCTGGTGGTTGTTCCGGCATGCTCGAGCGCGGCACCGCATCCGCCATCGACGAGGTCGGTTCCGCGGCCGGCATGGGCCCGCGGACGGTGCTCCGCGTCGCGAGCGGGCTGCTGAGCATCAGATGCTGGTGCTGCGGCAGAGAGAAGAGCTGTTGGACACCCCCCTGCGCACTGCCGACGGATAACTGTCCCGCGGCCGCTGCCGGGTAGGCGGGGCTCTTAGACCCGCCGAACCGGTCGGCGACCTGGTTCGCGACCACGACGGCGAGGTTGTGCCTCTGCGCCAGGTCGCGGAGCTGCATGCCCAGCCGCACGAGGTCCGTCGACCGCGCCGCCATGTTGGAGGAGGAGGAGGTCTGCTGTCCGCCGCCGCCGGTGGCTGGAGTCTTGCGCTCGAACTCGGCGCGGAAGTTGGCTGCCACGCTGTCCAGCACGACGAGGCCGATGTTGCGCCGTGCCACCTCGACCGGGACCTGGAAGGTGAGGATGTGGTCTTGGCTCTCGAGGTCCGGGGTCGAGGCGCTGATGATGTTGTCTAGGGTTGGCCGGTCTGAAGGCGCGGTGCTGAGTAAGACTGGGTTGTTGGTCAGGATTTGCGCTAGACGCTTGGTCGACAGGGCCGCCTCGGTGCTAATGTAGAGGGCCGGCCGACCGAGTCCGTAGGGCGGCGGGAGCTGCACGGCCAGCAGGAGCGAGAGGAGGAACTGCGTCTTGCCGGTGCCGGACTCGCCCGTCACCTCCGTAACGTAGCCGGTGGGCACGCCGCCGCCGAGGGCGCGGTCCATGTCCGGGTCCAGGGTGCTGATGGTCTGCCACTGGGCGGAGAGGGACGCGAAGTCATGTCTGAGCTGGTGTCCCCCCGCGGGCACTTGCTCACCAGAGACGCCGAGGTCGCGGTGCAGCTCGGCCAGGACGGCATCGCGCAGTCGCTTCAGGTTCAGCAGGGGCAGCTGGGTCCGCTTTCCTATGTCGGCCGGGTCGAGGGTGATGAGCTCGGACGTGCTCACATGGTGCTTTTCCAGCGTCGGGATGAGGCTAGCATATTGGCCGATGGCAAAGTGCGGCAGGACGCGTAGAAGATCTGTCATGGAGATGCATCTGGCGAGCCTGGTCTGCTTGGCGGGATGTGCAAGGTGCCTTTACGATGGTGGTTGAGATCGAGGTGTCATTGTGAGGTTCGGCGGTACGTACCGATAGTTTGGTGAAGTGGGGCATGCTAGTGGCTGGGCTTAGCGTGGTTTTAGGTCAAGCCTCTCTGTTTCGCTGAATCGCCAGGGGCTTCATAGACGCCATCCACTCCAACAACGCTCGACGAGGCTACGTACCACCAAACCCGCCGCTGTTCATTCCTCCAGGACCGCACTCTCTGTTGGATGATTATCAGCTTGCTACGCGCTACCTGTGTTCTGCTCTTGCAGAATGGTCGTCCTCCACCAGGGTAGCACAAGGTCGCAAAGCCTCCTCAGGCTTTCGTATCTCAAGACCATGCTTCATGCCATGGGCTCTCGAGTGAGAGTCGGGCTTACCATGGATCCAACTCTTCGTCAGTCACGATAGGGGGCAGAGCTGGACATTTCTGTCGCTCTGTGTGTGCCAAATGCTTGCTCACTCCCATGTATGGTGGCTGTGGTGATTGGACACCAGTCCCTCTCAGAATGCAGCCACCATCGATGAGGAGTGTTCAGCCAACTCACGGTCCCCTGGGTCGTCCGATTTTGCTTTATGCTTTATTTTCAGCCTCACTGAACCGGGGCAGAGATCGCTGAGGGCTGAGACGATATTTGAGGTCCAGACTTTGACATTGGCAGGACCAGGCAAGCCACGGCGTCTGCTGTCGCTCCCTACTAAAGGGGATGCCAAGTGTGAACTGTGAAGGTTATAATGGCAGCGTGCCCCTACCCGGCGCTCAGAGTGTCCTGCACGTTTCCTGCTCCCCTATCCAGGCCCAGTCGTTCGTTTTTTGTCCTGTGTCGTTCTAGTACTTCCTGTTTCATGAGGTCGATATTCTTCAGTAGTGCTGTGTTCAGCACTACTGTCCGGTGCTTAGCTTTCTGGGCTCCTAAAGAGACTATCCTTCCAACCATCGCGGCAGACTCTATCAGCCCCCGACCGACCCTGCCCCCAAGCTTCCAGGGCCTGCGCAAGAGGCAGACCAGCAGCAGCGACACGTTTATCATCGGGCCAGATCAGACATGTGGATTCATCAGTGGACTGCCGGGCGCTGGATTTGCCTGTGACGCAGCCTCCGACACCTGTGTCCTCGTACCAGCAACGTCGGCGATCCCCGGCTTCGTCGGCTGCTGTGACGACCAAGACTGTGGCTTCAGGGTGACCTGCTTAGACTACGACCAAGTATCTTCGTCGAGCCTCTGCGATAATGGTTGTTTGATGGACACATACACCTTGAAATGGTACATCAGCTTCATGGCACAATATCACGGGCAGGGAGGAGCAGCTCTTGCTAATAGCACATAGCACCGCATCGACGGAGCAGTTCTGCAACACCGTCTCCTTCCCGGGCGAAATCTACGACTACTTCTGCAACAGCCTGAGCATCTCGACTCCCCAGCTGATTCTCACCACCTACGACGGCGAGACAGACGGACGAGCTTTCATCACGACCGTGTTCGACGACAGTTCCAGCGAGCTGCCCACAACATCAACGAGCACCAAGAAATCGACTCCGACGACAGACTCGAGCTCCTCAAGCACGTCCAACCTATCCGCATCTACTTCGTCCGGTCCCAGCTCCACACCGGGCACGAGCGGAAGTGCCGGATCATCCACGCCCATCGGCCCAATAGTAGGAGGCGTAGTCGGCGGCGTCGCCGTAATCGGCATCATCGCGCTGGGAATCGTCTTCATCCTCCGGAAGAAGAACTCTTCCGCTCCCGCTGCCGCGCCCCCGACCGCGCCGCCGAGCCAACCACCACCAACCACTCCTGCCCCCCACCAATCCTTCTACGCGTCGCCCCCGCCGGGAGGCGATCCATTCAAGCACGGCGCCGCCACCGTCCACGTCAACGGACACCCGCCGCCCATGACGCACCCCACGCCGCCGCCTCCGTTCGCGGCCCAGCCGTACGCCGCGCCGCCCGCTCCTCCGACACCGGAGATGTCCGCGGGCTACACCACGGCGCCGGTCAGTCCGTCCACGACGATGGCGTCGCATCCGAGCTACCATCAGCCGCCTCCGGCGTTTGGGCGGACGCAGCCGCAGCCGGCGTCGGTGCACGAGATTGGCGACGGGGGTCATAGGGGTACTATGAGCGAGCTGGGTTGAGGGGACGACTGATGGTGTCAGAGGGGTGTATTGGGAGGGTCGGTTTCTTTCACCTTTTCTTCGCTGTTTTCTTCCTTCTCTCCTTCCGCGTTTGAAGCCGGGTCTCCCTATTGCGACCTATCATTATGACCTTGGACTATCGCAGTCTAGTCGATAATGCTGTTATCAGGTATCCGCGGCGAGAGACCATATGTAAGTTAGATCTACCGTCCACAACATACCATAATTGAAAACTCGGATCGGTTGTTGCTCACTGGGATTGTCTGAAACATTTCCTGAATTGCTTGGACATGAAATAATCAAAAGTGCTATGAATATGCATATGGTAACCAACCATGACGCTAGCGACAGTCGGGATATCTTGTAGGAGTGTGACACACACAAGGAGACCATCCAGACTTAGACTCATCCCGTCAATACCGTCCCTCATTATATACCTGACTTGTTGGCGGTATCCAAAAAGATTTCAGATTTCAGACGTAATCAAACAAAAATTCAACACAGATGCCAATATCAAGTCAAATCATGCCAAGATCATTTTCTCGTCCCTCAGTAGTCGATCAAGCGCAACTTCTTGCCCACCTCGCGTCTCCTGGCCTGGACCTGCGCCCGCTCCGAGGCCTTGGTCTCGCCCGTGTCGAAGCCCTCGCCGCGAGCCTTGAGGGCTTGCAGGAGCATTCCGGCGTCGAAGAAACCATCTGTTTTTGTCGCATTAGCTTATTGATTCATATTCAGACTGGGGTTGTATGAGAAAGAGGGGACAAACTCACATCCACCAAGCTCATCATCATCGCTCATCGTCAGGCTCTCCTCCGTCGGCGACGCGCTGCCGCCCAGGCTGCGCTGCGCCTTGATCGCCTCGGCGGGGGCCGTGATCATCCTGCCCCTCGACTTGAGCCGGTTGAACACCTTCGGCCGCTTGGTCTCGTCGATTTCGCGCGCGCGGCTCTGCTTGCTCGTCATGGTCTTGCGGCTCGTGATGCGCAGCTCGCGCCGGATCTCCATGAGGTAGCTCTCGAGCGTGTCGACGAACCGCTTCGTCTGCCGGTGCTTGCTCGACACGCAGATCGAGATCCCCTCGTCCTTGATGATGTAGCCGATGCCGAACCCGTCGCCCGACACGGGGCCGAAGCCGAACTGCCGCAGCGACGGGTTGCCGCAGTTGGACGTCGAGATGATGGTCTGGTTGAGCTTGTCCCAGCCCGGGTCGGCGAAGAGCAAAGGGAGGTGGTGGGTGTCTTTCGCCCGGGAGGTGGTGCTGTCGCCGCGTCCCCGCGTGACGACGCGGTCCACCGCGTCCGACAGGACCGAGTCCCGCCCGGGGCTGCCGACCGCCGAGCCGCCGCGGTCCGAGAAGCCGTCGACGGGGCTGGAGTACCCGTTGCTGTCGGATTGGCTCAGCGAGTCCTCGTCCACCAGCCTCTGCCACAGGCAGAAGAGGGCGTACAGGTGGCGGTCGCATCCCTGCGCCTTGGCGCAGTCTCGAGTGTTCCCCGTGTGGCGCTGGCAGGCCTTGCGCAGCGCCTCGATCTTCTCTTGCGCCGGATGGTCGCCCCAGAACGTCTGGACAAAGTGGACCGACTCGTCCGTGACGGACCTGATCGCCTCTGTCCTGCCGTGGAGGAACGTCTTCGTCATGGCGGGCTCGTAGGTGCACTCCACGCGTCCGTACAGGCCGTAGTACGCCGCCTGGAAGGCCATCTGGACGAAGGCGTCGGGGGAGAAGCCCATGGACGTGATGAAGTTCTTGCCGTAGGCGTTGAAATCGAGACACTCGAACTCGTTCTGTCCGATCAGGTCCGCCAGCCTCGTCTCCGCGAAACGGACTGCGATGCTGAGCTCGGGGATCATGGTCCACTCCAGCTTGTGCGGCGTCGTGTTTACGTCCCCGAAGCTCTCGGGATCGCGCTTCGACGGGTCTGGGCTGGCCGACGCCCACAGCGTCGGTGCCAGGCCGTTGATGGTGCGCGCAAACCTGAGGATGGTGTCGGTGTACACGTCGCTCGCGAATCGGAGGACCGTGTGGCCGTCGACGCCCGTGTGCTCGAAGTTGATGCCGGCGCTGCCGTTCTTGCAGACAATGATCTGGAGTTTGTCGTACCAGCGGTTGGTGCAGGTGCCGATCTGGACGCCCTTTTCGATCTGGCTCGTCCCGCAGAGCATGTTCTGACACAGAGCGGCTGCGGTCTGCGGTTCCGAGTAATCCAGGCAGAGGACAAATAAAGCCGAGTCGACGATGGCCAGGGAGTCTGCGTTGTTGGAGTTCTCCTCGCGCGTCAGAATGTCCCTGAGGCCGGACCAGACCTTCCGGTTCTCCGTGCTGAGAACGCCGAGAGCACCCCTCGCGGCCTCGGTGATGGGAATCTGAACGGCATCGTCGATGATCGTCTGCAGGTTGATGGCCAAGTCCTTCTCCGTCATGATCAGATCCGAGTTGTCGTCCAGGACGTCGAACCAATAGAACTGCCCGTGGCACATGACGATGATGTGCTTCGACTCGGGGTCTTGTTCGATTTGGCAGCCCGCCTCCGTCGGCACCCGAGCAGTGCCGAATAGACGGGAGTACTGGTACATATCAAGGGGCACACCCTTGACCATGTCTGGCGGAAGCTCCTCCTTGCGCACAGCTCTGACGAACTCCAAGGCGGACACGACCAAGGACGCCGCCCGGGTGACCTGGTTGTTCCTCGCCGGTGTTGGGTCATCTTCCAGCAAGAAAAAGGGGTTCAGGTTGAGAACCACAGGATTGTCGTAGTTCAGGTACGAATCATACCCTGCAAACAGTCAGCAAACCAAGATTGTGTCGCGCGCATGGTGATGAAAGTGTCATACAGAACTGCTCAATGTAGCTCGTCCGCCCTGCGGCGTACTTCTTCAGCTTCTCCTGCAACTCCGGTCCGTCATGCCTCAAGAACTCCTCGACGGCGTGCTTGGTCTCGGCATGTTCCCGCGGGGATTGCAGGGGCTTGAGCGCGGTCAGGTACTTCTGGCACGAAGACTCTAGATCAGGGATTGGGAGCTTCGGAAGCTTGTCCTGGTGAGCAAAAGTGATGCCAGCTTGGGGTTTCTCGTCCTCTCCCGTCATGCTTCCCATCCTGATCCTCGCGGAAGGCGTGTAGTGTACAGATTTACCCAAAGGTACGTCGTACTCTGGAATCGATCTAAGGGCCGGTGGCGCAGAGGTCGGTGCCGCCAGTGTCTCGCCGAGAGACCTGGGCAAAGCAAAGACTCGAACTTGGGTAGGCATGGTGTCAGCAGAGCCCATAACGAATCTATCAAGCGTAGAGAGGCGAGACGCAGGTGCTGATGTTCAGGCCGCGCAGAGCTGTGCGGTAGAAGTAGTGGCAGTCCTGAAGACAGTAGGGTGGCATTCCACTGGAAGTGCTTAACCAGCCGGCTTTAAAGAAGGGAGATAAGAATCTTGCTCTGGTCAGGGGAAGCAGGACGTAAGGGAAGTCTCGGGTTTCGGAAGGAGATGCTAAGATATAAGAAAGCCAAGGTGTACAAGGCGATGGAGAGCCTTGTGGGGGGGGGGGGGGGGGCCCAGTGGTCGGATCCGCACGTCCTGGGGAAGACGGTTCCGGAGCCAAGCCCTGTCGCCGTGTAGCACTTGCTACTGGAGGATCGCGGGAGGGTCAAGACATGGCGCAAGGTAGCACGCGTGGAGGTTGTAGTGAGCATAGGGGCCGAGGGAGTATGGGGTGATCGGGGCATGGGGGAGCGATGAGTGGGTTTGTCACCCTCCGCAGGACCGAGTGAGCAATATGGATGCAGTTGTTGACAATCTGCCGAGACTATCGAGCCCAGGATAAAGAATCGGGGCCATGTGCATACGTACCTGAGAGGTAGGAATATGGTGGAGGTACGAAACTGCCGTGCTGACAAGTCGCAACCAGACCTTTGACAGGTTATGCTCGGGTCTGGACGTCTGGACGTCTGGACGATGTTGATATAATATCAGAAGTGCCTCAAGTTTCTGGTAGTTGGACTCTCGTAGGAAGCTCACAACTCGCGATGGGCTTATCACACACATCAGTTAATACTCGGGGTCATCTGCCTCGTCTGCTCTGCCTGAATTGTGTTCACTCACCCGCTCAGCTGCTAAACGCCTCCTCCTGTATTTGTGGTAGCTCGACTCCTCACAGACGTACAGACGTACAGACGTGCCTAGTAACGTCTCGAAACGAAGCCGGGTCCTTGGTAGCGACAATGTCCTACGAATGCCTTCCTCCTATCTGGAGTTGGACCCAGTTCAGGAATCGGAGCAGATCCCAAGGCTGGGGGGTTGGTCTTCGGACCAGAGGATGTCAGAATGTCTGAGTCGTGGTTGGTCGGCTGGCGGAGCGAAGCCACGCGATTCCCAAAACGTGACAGGTAGAAGAACCACCTGAACGCGCTAACGACTGTGGAGAACTGGAGAACTGGAGATCTGGAGACGCACCTGGTAGAGAGATCCCAGTGACGGCTGCCTCGGGAATCGTCTTCCTTGGATATCTGGTATGTATTTGAGTTTCTGTATCATGCACGCATCAGCTGCCACCCGCATAAGTCTGAACTGGAAACGAGTTGAAATCCGCGAATTGACGATGAGTGTCGATGCCTCGTGAAGAATGAGACAAGGGAGGATGGCGTGGAGAAGTGGAGATCCCGTCCTGTACTGTAGTGTACTGTACCACAGTACGTATGTACGCCGAGCGGCGGTAGTGGTACCTTACCTCGAGTGTCTTGGTAACGTAGCGCATAAATTCCAGGCCAGCTATTGGTTCGAGGCTATCATGCACACCTGGAGGCAATGGTAGGACGAGATGGACGACGAGATCAAATCGATGCGCAAATCCAAAAGCATGTGAAACTGACAACATACACGTGGTACTCAAATGTGGACTCAGTATCAGCAAGGTAGCGAGTCTGCGAGTGATGACAGGTCGCGGATAAGCAGGAACGCGGGAACGCAAGCACGCAAGGAAGGAGCAGCCGCGATCCGCGAGATATGTATGGGGACCTTTGCCGGTCCAACGGAAAGCTTGCCGTTCTCTCTCCCCCTTCGTCCTATGCACATCATTCTGCTACCCTACAAATATACAACGAGACCGAGGGTACCTAAAATGATGAAAGAAAAAGATAGCAGAACACTTCAAATCCGGAGAATAGTTACCCCACGCATCCATCAACTGCTGTGCCTTGAAATCCGGGTATCAAGACAGCCTTGGGGAGCTAACCTAGTAACTAACTCCCAAGTATGGCCTCATCGTCGGGTCAAAGGGACGGACAACCCGCGAGGCTTGTCAGGTGATCTTCCCTTCCAACTGGAGCCTCTCCCTCGCTGTACATGAGTAATAAGTCCCCATTGGGATCGCGATGCTTCCGAAGTATTTTTGCCTCCTTCTTAAGATTCTCCGCAGGTACGGTACAGTACAACCTGGAAGGCTTGGCTTGTCTTCTTCTGGGGAAAACCTGGGGAAACGCCACAACAGCCACATCCAAGACGCGGGGTTGAGGCGTCTGTGATAACCCTAACCCTCTGGCTGCCTCCATCCCTCCCAGCTGTCACCGAAATGGTTGTCGTGAATCACGCAAGCCAGTCTTCTGAGTTAACGAAGGCCCGACAGAATCTCTCTCCTACGTGTCCCAGCACGAATAATATAACATTTCATAATAACTTACTACGTCATCCTCACATACCCAAGTTAGGCAGTCTGATAATATTTCGAGCAAAGCACATTTCAATGTGTAACACAGCAGAGCACTCGAGTGAGGCTCAGTTGGGAGGCTTCTTTCGGTGCTATGCCGGAACGAGGCCGAGATCCTTCGGTATCGGTCTCGCATTCGCAGTTGCGTGGTTGACTGCCGTCTTATGAGGACCCGGCTGCTTCTCGCCTTCCATCCTCCTATTGCGTTCCAATCGCGATATGTGCTTGCGCGGCACAGCAGCCTCTGGATAGGCTCATTATGCATGGAGGATGTCTTGAAAAAGGAAACAAAATTCATGATGGCCCATTAGAGCTCTTGTGCGACTAGTCTCCTTTACGCAATGACGTTGCAGGCCATTTCGACATATACACTAGCACTTGCACTGCTGTTTGACGGTACCGGCATCGCGTCTGCTAAACTTTGAGTGAGGTGCGAGATGCGAGATGCGACTTACGACGGCGAGGACACGGCCGTTACATTGGCCACGTAGGGCTGAGAGCGAGCTGAAACACCAATCAGAAGTCTGGTTGTTCTAGACGCCCATGCCAAATGCATGGAGTAAATGACCCCGAGCTTATCAAAGTCCAAACTATATATTCGAGCTGGAGCGTTCTTCGGAATGTTCTGCCTCTTGGCCTGGCTTGCCATCTCCCTCCTCTTCCGAATCCTCACCGGAATAGCTGACAGGCGACTCGTCTGTCTCTGCTGTAGAGACCATGATCACCCTCATAAGAAAAGTGAAGAAGCATCGCGCAGCTGCGGCAGGGAAGCAGCCCACAAAGCCGTCCTGCCATCACCAGCTCCAGGCTCCCCAAGAAGTCGACATCTCGCTCGGCCAAGCGATAGAACCAGAGAAACCCGATGTCCGGCAGTCCCAAGACAAAGACACAACAACAGCCCAGGATGCGCAGCAACCCGCCGCCGCCGCCGCCCTCGACGACAAGGGAAGATGCGCCGCCTGCCGGTCCGAAAAGTCCGCGGCCCGCACCTACCGCTGGAAGCTCATCGCCGGCCTCATCTTCCCCTTCGCCCTGCAGGCCCTCGACGTCACCATCGTCGCCTCCGCGCTGCCCTGGATCGCCGTCGACTTCGGCGAGGTCGCCCAGCTCAACTGGATCATCTCGGCCTTCAACCTGACCTCGGCCGCCTTCATCCCCTTCTGGGGCCAGATGGCCGACATCTTCGGCCGCCACCACGCCCTGCAGGCGTGCGTGCTGATCATGATGGTCGGCAGCGCCCTGTGCACCGGCGCGCCCACGCGCGCCTTCCCCGTGCTGCTGCTGGGCAGGGGCTTTCAGGGGCTGGGGTGTGCGGGGATCAGCGTCGTCGTCAGGATCATTCTCGCCGACAAGGTGAGCTTGGAGGAGAACGCGAAGAACTGGAGCATCTTTACATTTACCGCGGGACTGAGTTATGGTATCGGCCCCGTGATAGGAGGTGAGGAGATACCCACCCACCCGGCAAGTTCAATCCATGCTGCCCGAACGAGGTCGCTGATCCCCTTTTGTGGATAGGGTACCTGACCAACACGAATTGGCGATGGTGCTTCGCCATCAACCTCCCCATCTGCCTGGCCGCCATCATCCTCATCTTCCTGCTCCTGCGCAAGGAGCTGCTGGGGCCCCAGCCGATGCCCTTGGCTGACGGCGCCGCGGCGACAAGCAGGCGCGCCCGATTTGCCAAGAGGCTCATGACGATCGATGTCGGCGGACAGCTTCTCTTCTTATTCGGATTCGGACTCTTGGTCTTGGCTTTGACCTGGGCTGGCGCGACTTACTCGTGGGACTCGGCATACGTCCTTGCCCCCTTGTGCATTGGGGTTGTGCTTATCGGTGCATTCGGGTACTACGAGAAGCTCATGGCTCCCGGAGGGATACTTGCGACCAGATGGCCCATTCAGCAGGCCATGGTTCCCTGGAAGCTCATCGCCAACCGGGACGTTGGTCTGATGTTCTACATCACGGTCTGCACGGGGGCGGCCATGTACGCGGTAAGTCGTGGTTGATCCGGTCTGTCCTTTTCTAACAGCGCATTTGCTGACGGGCTTGCCTAGGTCCTGTACTTTGTCAGCCTGTACTTCACCATGGTGAAGCAATACACGCCGAGCGACGCGGGCGTCCAGCTACTGTTCTACACGCCGGGCATCGGAGCGGGCGCCCTCCTCTCCGTGTTCCTGTGCAACGTCTACCCGAAAAAGACCTTCTACCCTGTCCTCCTGGGCTCGGTAATCGAAGCAGTCGGCGTCGGCGTCATGGCATGGGCGCTGTACAGCCAGCACACGGCCAGCATCTTCGGCATGATGGCCCTCACAGGAGCTGGGACCGGAATGAGGTTCATGCCAAGTTAGTCAAACCCCCCATCCCCTCTACCACATCCATCCTCCCGAACTTTTCAACGTAGCTGACAAGTTTGTTGTGCCTCCAGCTTCTCTGCACGTCATAGGCTTCTTCCCGGAGCACATCGCCACGGTGGTCTCGCTCATGGCCGTCGCCCTGCCCTTCGGGGGAACGTTGGCATTGACTATCATGGCGACGGTGTTCAACAACACCTCCGGAATCGGACCCGATTCGCCGTTTCGGGATTTCACCACGCTCTCTGGCGTTCCGGAGCCGATGAAGAGCCAGATCATCAATCGTGCCAAGGTTAGTGGCCCCCTTTTGCTAAACTGGTGCCGTGCTGAGGAAGAATGTCAGATGGGCGTCGTCTGGGCGTTTGTAGCCATCACGCCGTTCATGGCCTTGGTATGATCATCCCCCCCCCCCAAATTGTCTGCGATTTTTCGTGGTTAACCATTTCCCTCTAAAGTGTATACTGGCGGCTCTGTTTTTGGGAAACGTCAACGTGACGAAAGAGCGCAATGCGGAGAAGAACGTTTTCCATGGCGTCTATCTGTTGCATATCCTCGGGAGGAGGCGGATGAGTCCTCGTCTCGATGCGGAACAGGTCCCGGAAAGCGGGAGGAAAGAAGGCGCCACGGTGTAGTGCGGGCTTGGGGAGGGGAGCAGACTGTGATGCTTGATAGACTAGACTGCGATGGTCGAGATGGGTTAACTATAGAGAATTCATTGCAAGAGAGGGATTTTGGGGGGACTCTGACTGCCTCGCGGCAGCTTCAAGAGCGATGGTTGCCGCAAGGCTCGTCACCTTGAGAGAGTAAGGACAGACACTTCGGCATGAGTGCTGAGCTGGGGAATATGTAACATAATAGTACAAGAGACTCAGATACTGAGAATATTACCGTGTGTACCTGTGAATATTTGGCCTATTACTTGTCCAAGTGTTCGGATTAATCTTTCAAAACAAAGGTCTGCCCTCGACACGACATATAAATCGTCTGTGTGATCTCATCATACACCGGAATCCAAACCCACAATAGACTACCCTTGTTGCTTGTTGTCTCCGGTAATATTAACGTTCCTTCAACTCCAGAAAACACATTTATGAAGCCATCCCTCGATGTTGGCGAAGTTGCAGGCGGCAGCAAAGGGTAATATTGTCGCCAAATTATTATGCATCGGATGTTCCCCAACAACTCCCCATGTAATGCAGGGGACTTGTGCTCTCCAGATACACTCAATCTTCCGTCTGCGATTTTGATTTCATATTCGGGTGTTGTGTGGGATTGCTCGCCTGTTCAGATCTGCCGAGGCTGCGTAGTCGCTACTGTTCCTCGGGCCGGCCCGTCGTCGATCAAGAGAAAGGGGCACTAAGATCGATTTCTTGCCCGCTGCACCGATGCTCCTTTCCTGGTCTGCCATGCATGCCGTAGACTTATTCAGCGATCCTCCGCATCTCCCTTGTCATGCCATGTTGGCATCATTCATCAGGGGACGGTGGATTCGGGGTCGGCGGATTGGGTTGGGGTCTGGGGTGAGGCTTCTGCCCCGGTTCGACACTCGAAACAGAGTTGATTCTCCCGGCCATGTCTGTTAAGATAACAGTGTCAGCCAGTAAACAGACGATGTCCTCTTCATAAGCGGGGTGACTATGTGTCATGCCGGGCAGGGGAGAACGCTGACTTGGTTACGGCTTCTTTACCCGGAATCGACGGAGTTCTTGGTTCGTGAGCGCGCGAGGGCATAGATAGCAAGACTTGAGCTAGCGGTGCGACTAGGAAGAGGATGAACCGGCTGCTCTTTTCAGGGCGATGTAGGGTCTCTTTTAACAGTAAACGCGCCACCGAGCGTACGCATCGTTCGCTGGGCACGGAAGGATTGAGGGCCCCAAAGACTCGTAGGCACTTGCTCATCGACAACCCTTTACGAGAGGAGATCCCATTCGCCCCCCACTCCTCGCCCACCAACAGATGAGAGGGTCTGAGCAAACACAATATCAGGCCCTCCACCTGGGAGAGGAAAGAGGATACGATCCGGACCCTTCCCGCCAACAGCTGACATGCTTCCCCGGAATCAGACAGGTATTCACTCCGTCACATAAAGTACGGGACATGCTGCCGAGAGGGTTTTATCTTGCACGTGGCATGTCCCCCCCTGTTGTGTAGTTTGATCGACCATGTCGTAGTGGTGTGGGCCGGAGTGGTGGGATATGCCTCTTTCTGAAGGACTGGCGCAGTAGCTCGACGTCGGTGTGGGTGGGTGAGAGCATGGAATCCACCAGATGGAGGTTATATGAGGCCCACGATGCGCACAGATAGATACGGTGGTCTTCCTCCCGGTCTGATGTGATGCCTTCAAGGCGTCATGTTTTCCGCATGCTCTCGCTTCTGGAGCGCGGCGTGTTTGGCTTCTCATGCGCAGGGGTTTAAAACCTGCTTCCGGGCTCAGGTGACGGCTGACTAGATGAGAAAGTTGTGTGATATTGTCTCTTAAGGAGAGTCTTAAGTCCGCCCTGGGTCGTTGCCCGGAATAGGAGAGGAGGATGGAGAGCACCTGTTCTACATCGGCTTGTGACCTGCGCCGCCTTATCCTTACTGGACTGGATTAAACAGACGAAGGCAAATCGTAAGAGGAAAAATATAAATGAAAATGAAGATGGAATGAAAAGGAGTCAAGGTATGAATTGTAGCGGTCGAGGACGGGCAGCAGGGTGCCTGATGAGTTGACGATCTGCTTGTTGCTTGAGAATTTCCACCAGACTTGGGTGAATCAAAAACTTCTGAACAGACTTGTAACTGAGCCCATCATCAGAGGAAATGGTCATGTGGACGACCCGTGTTGTCCATACTTAGCAGGCCGGCGCGGGAAAGGAGCAGTAGGCTGAGGCACTCACGAGTGGATCTCCAGCAGCATCCCACGTTTGGGTAGGTCGGGTCGCTACCAAAGAAGCCATCTTATCTCTGGTTTCAAGTCCCGTCCGTGGTGCTGGTGGCCGTGTGAGAACCAGACTTCAGAGATATTGGATGGGAAGAGATGGTGGGTGGTGTGAGAGGTATAGAAAAGAGAGGTGGGAAAGACGGAGAATGCGAGAGATCACGGCCACACGTATTCCTCTGCCTAGTCGATGAAAGCGTCGACAGGATGCTGTCAGGTTCGCGATCATCATAACCAACCTGGAAGTTCTGCCAGCAGACGTCAAAGTCCAAATCCAAAAGTTAGTCGAGATATACCGCAGTAGGTCAGATTCGAACTGCAGCGTCAAAGCCCGGCAGTGAGCTGTGCGCCAGTAGCGAATGTGGAAATCTTCTCGCGCTGTTCCATGCGTGCTGGGCGTGCTGGCACGGTGTTGATCGACGTCTGAGCGTGTTTCTAGAAGGCTTCCCTGAATGTGCGATTTTGTGCCCGAGTTCTCGAAGTTGATATGTGATGGTGGCTCTCCAATTGAATACCTTACCCTCTTGCTGCGCAACAGTCACGAAATAGCAAACGAATCTCACTTGATGTAGGCAAACTGGCTTCAGCCTGCCTGATTCGAATGCTAATGGCGCTGTTTTGTTGATGTGGAAAAGGGATCCCATAACCACCGATATCAAGCTTGCGGTGTTAAAACACCCCTTGCACAATTGCTCCTTCCTTCCCAGTGCTTCCACAACAAGGCAAGTCCGTGCGGTACCTTTAGGACGGCACGTATGGCATTGCACCTTCTGCAAAACTGAATCTCTGTCTCTGCCCGGTCGGCCCTTCCTTTGCTTGTCCGGCCTGTCCGTGCACTTGCATTCCCTTTCAACCGTCTCCAACTTAAGATATCTTCATTTCCAACTGCTTCAAAATCCCGCTGTGGTGGCCTTGTTGCAGATTGCAGTGAGCAGCAGCCTGCACGACATGTGCTCTGGACTGCCCACTTTGGGAAGCGACAAGGCCTATGATAGGCCACTGTGCTGTTCTGCCGACCCGGTTGGCCTTCTTCGGTGGACCGGCTGTAAGCCACTAACATTCATCCTTGCGAACCCCGCGATTACTGGCAAGCACATGCCAATTGACACCCTGACAGTGACTCCATTCCTTGACGACCTCATTCCATTTGCCTCGATACCGATCGCGCACATCAGCCTTGGCTTCCACGATGTCTCCAGAGAAAGCAGCGGGGCCAAAAACTGGGGAGTCCGTGCTGAGATGGCTTACACACCAGGTGCGCACTCAGGCTCTGGGGTAGTCTCGGCAAGTACCCAGGTAACTCATAGCCGACCAGCCCACGGTAAGAGCCGTGGCTTAAACCAACATCACGAGCTCTCTCTCACTTCACCGCTGCTCATCAACCAGCTATCACCGTAGACTGTGTAAAACGCTTTAGTCTCAAAACACCCAAGATATATACCTATCTCGAGCACGCGCTCAGTTGCTTCCCCTCGCATACAATGGCAGCGCCACTTACCCCAACCTGGACTCGTCCGTCTCATCCGGACATCCAAGACGTCATCATCAACGAGGCCGAGTTCACCTCCAAGAGCCTGTCTAAGATCTCACTTCCTCCCTTTGGCCTCTTCGCCAAGATGTCCTTCCCTCCTTGCACCTTGGCGGACTTCCCGACCTACGCCACAGTCCAGTTCGGACGCGACAAGCACCTGAATCTCAACAGTGACTTGCTGTACATCAATCACTCGTGCGAGCCTTCTCTTGTTAGTTCTGTACCGTCCATGTCTTGAGTAGACGTCGAGATACCCCAAAACTGAACTGTGAAACGTGTTTTCCGCCTCAAGATCTTTGATACTGCCAACCTCGCTGTCATTGCCGGGCCGAAAGGCCTCAAGCCAGGAGATGAGCTGACCGTAAGTGACCTCATACTGAACATTGACACACCCGCACACATAGAGAGAGAGAGAGAGAGTCAATTGACACAAGAATTCAAGTTCTTCTACCCTTCCACGGAGTGGGAGATGTCCCAGCCATTCGACTGCCTCTGCGGCACTCCCTCCTGCCGCGGCCGCATCAGCGGCGCCAAGGACATGACCGACGCCCAGCTCGACGGCCTCTGGATTAACGGCCACATCCGCGAGCTTCTGGAGGAGAAGAAGGCCAAGACCGCGACTGCGGCTGCCAAGAGCACCGCCGTCGACGACTCGACCGTCCAAGCGCTGAAAGACGCCTTGCAGCACGCCGAGAAGGTCGTCATCGCCGCCCGCGCCGCTCTGTCGTCCTACGCCCAGACCGTCGGCAACGGCCACGGCCCCGGCTATGCCAACGGTTCGCACGCCGCCCACTTCGGAGTCGACGGACTCTCCCGCACCGGGTCCACCAACGGATCCCAGAGGCGCGGTCCGACGTCACGGGAACTGAGCGGAGAGATGGGCGGAGATACGATCCGCGCTTGAGGCAGAATGAGTAGAGTGAGAGGGGGAGGGCGCCCCGGAGGAGGAGTGAGGTCTGCTATCCTATAAACCGATCATCTGTCTGTCGTTACCGTCCTGCAAACTCCATAAAAACCATATAAAAGAGAATAAATAAAAAAAGAAACCAATGCTTGCCAAACCAATGCCTTGCACGGTTGCCCACACCCGCGCTAATCATACACTTTATACAATGCGTGCCTTCCTTCCACATTTAAGCCTCACCGTCCCTTGCTGTTGGACGAGAACGCCGGACTCGGGGTGCTCGATCCTTCCCCGTTGTTCTTGAACCCCCCGAGCAGCCAGTCCGTCAGCCCGACAACCTTTGCGCCGACGCCCTTCTCCCACTGCCCGCCCTCCTCGACGTGCTCGATCGTGTGGCTGAGTATCCTCCCCTCCTTGTCGAACTCAAAGATGAACAAGCCCGTGAACTCCCTCCCCTCGCCGGGCCGCTGCGAGGCGCCAACCACCTCCCCTCTCCCCGGCGCCATCGGTCCGCTGCCGTCGTCTTCCACCGCCCCTCCCCTCCCGTTCAACAGCAGCCCCGCCAGGCTTCGGCTGCTCCCGCCTATGGTCCGCCAGCGCACGACGAGCTTGTCGTCGGCGGCACCGCTGCGGCGGGCGGGCTTGTCGCGCACCATGCGCTCGGAGAGGATCTCGAGACGGACGTTGCCCAGTCCCGGCACGCGGTTCCAGGCGATGGGCGACGTCCACAGGGCGGCCTGGTAGGCGACCCGCCCGCGCACGGCGGGCAGGTGCGGGTGCGTCGAGGGGAAGAGGTGCAGGGATATGGAGGGCGAGAGGATCTCTTGGGGCAGGGGGGAGTTGAGCAGGGTCGGGAGGCGGGATTGGAGAATTCGGAGAGCTGGGACAGGGGGACGATTAGCTGCCTGGGTACCGCATATGTGCGAGTGAGAACGTGGAGAGGAAGCTTACTCTTTCCCAGCTTGACTTTGTTCGGGTCGTCTGGTCCCTTGCTCGGAGATGGTTGCGATGGTTGGAAAAAGGTCTTGTTTGGTGCATTGTTGGATCGCGGGAAGGAAGAGCTGAACCACACTTCGGGGAGATTCCGCGGATTAGCTTCTTGTAGGGTCGTGAGAGGCTTGCTGGTTGGCGAGCATGTCGGCTTCGAGGATCTCGTGGTGCTCCCTGCAGCGGGACTCGACAGACGACATCTTATACCGCTGGCTGCGGACGGGGTTTTCAGGACATTGGGCGAAGACTGCAGCAGTCTGCTTGGGCCGGACATTTGTCCAGATCTGCGGCGGGGTGCATCTACGTCTCCGAGAAAGCAGGGAGCTGGGTTGGGGAGATGGGATATAGCGAGAGTCGAGCTACTTTGGTGTTTAAGGTTTTTGGGGTGGGATGATGTCAGTTTCTACACGTCTGCAATCAATTGACTTGCCGGACGCCGCCGGAGTGACAGGAGCGGAAAGCACGGACCATCCGGACCGACGGCCGGTTCAGCGGCTGCTTCCCTGAAGCAATGGAACCTCAGGTACTTACAGTACCAAGAGTACCTACCGCACTACTACCTGAGTTGAGGTATTCACAGTCTACTGCATGGGACTTGGAAAAATAACATGGACATCATGATTTAATGGATAAGGTATAGACTTACTTGGGATAAAAAACGCCTGTGCTGAGTTAGCCTGACCAGAGGCTTCCAGCGCATCTCAGATGTCAGGAACACTGAGCAACACAGTTCACGTTCGGGCAGGCAAAAAGACTGCCACCAACCTGGAAGTCAACAGGAATACTTTGCTGGTCGGAGGATTGGATACAGTCAGATAACAAAGACTCAAAATCACTGTCTCTTCGGCTTGGTAACAATCAAAGGTAGGCGTCTGGGCTGTCAACTGTCCTGGTCACGGTCGGTCATGCTGCGGCGGGTGCTTGCGATATATCACGAGTCACCAGTCACTTTGACTCGGTTCGAGTCGAGTGCCCGTGATAGATACGTCAAGTAGACAACAACCTAACTTCTCGTATTGTGCCTCTTGTCGACGCAAGAGCCTCGAGTCACAAAAACAACCACAGTAGGTAGCCAGGGTAGCTTACCTTCTTTATGATGATATCCCTCAGTCTGAGTCTGCCACTCCTTCCCTTTCTGACAGAATGACGGCACTGGACAGGAATCCCCGATGTCACGTGTGTCGCCTCCACCTGACAAACTAGGGGGGCAGTCTGGCAGTCTGCCAAACCTTGAAGGTCCGCCAGAACCTAAGGTGTAACGCACGGACCCACACTGACTGGCCGGCGGTCTCGTTTGTCTCTCCGATCACCTGCCTGACGTGTAGCCTGCTTCACTTCACTGCCTCCAATTCCAACTTCATCATCCATCCTGAACTTCAACTCCCTAAACACCATCAAAGCCCGCCCTTCTTCACAGCGTCGCTCTGCCATCTTGCTCCCGACCGACTTGATACTATCCGCCCTCCCATCTTTTTTTTCCCCGGTTGAATATCGCCCAACATGAATCCCGAGTGGTAAGCACCTCGTATCTTTCCGCGATGCGCTATCTGCTTTGCTGACCTTTGTTCTTGTCTAGAGTACCGCCCATCGCCGAGTCCCCGTCCACGCTCTGATCGACGAGGCTTTCACCGAGACCGCGGAACTGTCTGCTAACAGCAAACTTAGATACGACTACCTCTTCAAGCTGCTCCTCATCGGTGATTCTGGTGTAGGAAAGTCCTGCTTGCTGTTGCGGTTCGCCGATGATACCTACACAGAGTCCTACATCTCGACCATCGGCGTCGACTTCGTATGTCACCGAGATAAAATGCACTTCCGCCGTGCATGGTAGCTTGCTAACATAACATTTCAGAAAATCCGGACTATCGAGCTGGACGGAAAGACGGTGAAGCTTCAGATCGTATGCCCTCCTTTCCACCCCCATGAGCTCCGAAACAGAGTCTAATGGTAGTCATTAGTGGGATACCGCCGGCCAAGAGCGTTTCAGGACAATCACGTCCTCGTACTACCGCGGTGCCCACGGCATCTGCGTCGTCTACGATGTCACCGACATGGACTCGTTCAACAACGTCAAGCAATGGCTGCAGGAGATCGACCGCTACGCCACCGAGGGTGTCAACAAGCTGCTCGTAGGCAACAAGAGCGATATGGCGGACAAGAAGGTGGTCGATTACACAGTCGCAAAGGTAAGGAAATCACATGCGCGAGTACCCTGCTGACCACCTGTACTCTTACTGACTTATCGCCACGCAGGAATTCGCCGACAGCCTGGGAATCCCCTTCCTCGAGACCTCGGCCAAGAACGCCAGCAACGTCGAGCAGGCCTTCCTCACCATGGCCCGCCAGATCAAGGAGCGCATGGGCAGCACAGCAACGAACAACACTAAGCCGAACGTGCAAGTCGGGCCCGGCCACGGCGTGTCCAACAACCAAGGCGGCGGCTGCTGCTAAGCTGCAGATTTCTTCTTTGCCGGGGTGGGGGAGTGTGGTTTTCAGAAGCGGATTTGGTACGGCTCGGTGTTACATGTTTTGCAACGGGATAATTTCTGCGAAAGTTTGGCGCGAGCGCATTGTTGCGATAGAGACACGGAGGACGCACCGGGATATTAGATGAAGCCGACGGACGGAGAGGTGGTCATGGCCACCACCCACAGACCGACCACGGTACTTCCGTGCCATGACACCACTGACTCCCGACGGTTTGGATGGTTATCTCTCGCTTTCGTTAGTTTTGAAGCACTCGAGGAGCATTTGTGCTCGCTCTAGGGCGTGCATACCCCCAAACAGATGGGCGAGGACAAGGACGTATAAGGCAGAGCAAGTCCGGGCCTTTTTTTCTCTTTCCTGTAATGTTGTTGGTTCTGTTATCGGCCTTTTCCCAGCTCTTCATCGTGCCGTATCGCTGCGCTTCGTGACTGGTCTGTGTCTGCGTTTGTTGTCGAGAAGCATAATGAGAGGATCTACACAGCCTCGAGTCAGCTATATGATGCTCCGGGCAGGGCAAGCATCAAGGTGTGGGAAGGATAAGTGATACTAGCCAGGTGTTTTCCCAGCAGCCTACCTACTCACCCTCCGACCTAGGTGTTTCCCTCTGGTCCCATAGTTCACCTGGGAGTCTGTCATAAGGCTTCATCAGGCACTCCGAAGCTATTTGGTACCTACATCCATCGTCTGCCTTGCAAGATGCCGGTCCTCTGTCCCTGGCGCCTCCGAATCTGCCTTTCTACTTCTCATAAAATCTCCAACGGCTTCTGAAACGACGACCAGCGAGGCAAAGACGTCGAAGTCTTAGATTGCAGCTGGTGAATCTTATGCATTAGTTTCTTGTTTTAACCTACTCCCTTCCATGCAATCCCACCACGAAGAAATGCGTCTCAGGTTCCCATTCAGCATACATACGACGTAGCAAGCAACCTCCTCCTAGACATCCCGAATCTACGCCTACATGTACGTGCACAACCAACACCCCCACCCACCCCCCTGCCATCTCACCAATAACCCCTTTAAATCGCGGCCACTTCGTCACCTCGGATGCGGAAACTCGTCCTCGAGCTGCAGCCTCACGCCGACGTTCATGCTGATCAGCTCCTGCACCAGCAGCTTGGCCGCGTACGGCATCGTCATCTGCGTCACCTCGCGCGTGCTCTTGCACGTCTGGCAGTACCCCTTGTACCCGAACAAGCCGCACTTCTGGCAGATGTCCAGCTCCGCCGCGTCCGACGAGATCATGAGCCGCTCCAGCAGCAGCTGCGACGCGCCGTAGGCGATGAGGCAGTCGCGCTCCATCTCGCCGAGCCGCAGGCCGCCGTCGCGACTCCGGCCCTCGGTCGGCTGGCGCGTCAGGATGGCCCGCGGCCCCCGCGACCGCGAGTGCATCTTGTCCTGCACCATGTGCTTGAGGCGCTGGTAGTAGATGGGCCCGTTGAAGATGTACGCCTCCTGCGGCTCCCCCGTGATGCCCGAGGTGAAGTAGTCCTTCCCCTCCCAGCTGAAGCCGTGGTCGACGAGGACCTTACTCATCTCCTCGACGGGATGCGAGCGGAAGGCGTCGCCGAACCCGTAACCCGGACGGCCGTGCACGATGCTCGCCTTCCCCGTCAGGCACTCGAGCAGCTTGCCCACCGTCATGCGGGACGGGAAGCCGTGCGGGTTCATGATGATGTCCGGGCACAGGCCGCTGTCGGCGAAGGGCATGTCCTCCTGGTCGACGATGATGCCCACCACGCCCTTCTGCCCGTGGCGGGACGAGAACTTGTCGCCGAGCTCGGGCCGCCGCGTCTGCCGCGTCTGGACCTTGATGATGTTGCGGTCGCTGTCCGTGGCCGAGATCATGACCTTGTCGATGTACGCCGGGTCCGGGATGCGGTAGTTGACCGACGCGTCGCGGAACTCGTCGGGCCCGCGGTCCTTTCCTATGCCCGTGGAGCCCGTGTCCATGGGCGTCTCCTTCTTGATCATGGTCTGGCCCGAGTGCACCTTGTAGCCCACGATGGCGAGCCCGTCGTCGTCGAGCGCCACGTGCTTGGCCACCCGCTCGCCCGTCTGCGGGTCCACCGACGGCCCGCCTACTATGTCGCGCCGCTGGTTGTGGTACTTCTGCAGCTCCGCCGTGTACTTGCGGAACACCTGGCAGCGCCCGAAGCCGCGGTCGATGGACGCCTTGTTCAGCACGAGCGCGTCCTCGATGTCGTAGCCCGAGTACGACATGACCACCACGGTCGCGTTCTGGCCCGCGGGGAGCTTGTCGTAGTGGATCAGCTCGATGGTCTTGGTGATGACCATGGGCCGCTGGGGGTAGACGAGGGTGTACAGGAGCGTGTCGATGCGGTTGAACTGGTTGTATGCGATGGCGCCGATGGCTTGCTTACCCATAGCACACTGGTACGTGTTTCGGGGAGACTGGTTGTGGTGGGGGAAGGGGATGAGCCCGGCAACGGCGCCGAGGATGGTGAACGGCTCGATCTCCATGTGCGTGCTCAGCTGCGTGATTTCGTTCTCGTAGAGCGCCACCAGTGTGTCCTGCTCCTCGTTTACGTCGAGATACTCGATGATGCCGTGTGTGAGGAAGTCGTCGAACGTCACCTTGCCCAGCTGCAGCAGCCGCAGGTGCTCGGCCTTGAGCCTCGATTTTCCATTCTTGACAATGACGTAGGGGCGGCAAATACGCCCTTCGTCTGTCGCGATGTTCACCGCACAGAAGTGAGGGTTCAGATTAATACTGACGAAAGGCGATATCCACCCGCGACGCCGCATGGTTCGGAATCTCGCTGCGAATCGTTTCGGGTATCTTGTGAGAGCGAACGGCGTGCCGTTGATGTGTATCATGTACGTCCCCTGGCTGTGCATCTCTCTGCCTGAAAAGCTGCGGAGGGGCTCGACGCCCGCGTCCACGCTGAAGATCCATTTCTTCACGGGCCCTTCCTCCACGTTTGTGGTGATGTGGGTCATCATCGCCAAGTTCTTGACCAGGCCACAGGCCTCTCCTTCGGGTGTATCTGACGGACACAACATGCCCCATTGCGACGGTTGGAGAGCTCTGGGTCCCGAGACTTTCCGCGTCTTCTCGAACTGACTGCTGATGCGTGTCATCATGCCCAGCGCGCTGATATAGCTGAGCCTGCTCAGGACGTGGGTGACACCAGCCCTCTGCATACCGAATCTCTTGACGTTCCAGTTGCCCGTTTGGATAGCCCTGTTCATACCCTGGGTGATAGCCGAACCGCAGCCGGTGATGGGCCCAACCGGGTCGTACGCCGCCGCTCTATTTGGTTTCTTAAAGACCTTATCCATGGCCATCCTGAGGTTATTAGTGAAGGACTTGAACAAATCCTCGAAAAGGAGCGAGAGCATTTGACCTGCCAGCTCCAGTCGCTTGTTGCCGACGAAGTCGCGGTCGTCCACCAGCTTCGGGTTGTGTGAAGCCATCAGAACCCTCCGGACCATCATGGCGATGTAGACAGCCTTGGGGTAGAAATCCAGACCCTCGATAGGCACATGGGCAACGATGAGATTCGAGAGCGCGTCGAGAGCTTCCTCAACGATGTTCCGCCGTGGCCCCTGACCGAACTGTGGTTTTCCGAATTTAGTTCCCGTCCTGACGCGTGCTCCAATATACTCGAGTGCCTGCTGCTGGGTAAACACGCCGACCTTGGTAGCTTCGTCAAAGTTCACGATGAAGTCGTCCTGGTATCGTCCATCGCGGCCGGCTACCAGCTCGATGATCTCGTAGTCGGAGAGGCCGCCGAGTGCTTTTAGCGCGATGACGATCGGGATAGCCTCGATGAGAACGTTGTGGTTCAGGACTATCCGGTCTTTCTTCAGCGTGACGTATGTCTTGGACTTCCTCTCGTGAGTCGAACTGGTAACCGAAGCTGAGACGCCGTGGTTCTTCTCGTCCGTCTCCACGATGACTCTGTTCTTGCTGAGCTGCTCCTGAATGAGAATGACCTTCTCCGTGCCGTTGATGATGAAGTAGCCGCCGGGATCGAGCGGACACTCGTTCATGACCTCCATCTGGGCATTGTTGGCTCCGTTGAGGCAGCACTTTGAGCTCTTCAACATGACGGGTATGCGACAGAGCGGGATGTCCTTTCGGATGATCCTCTTCTTGTCTCGGGTGTAGACGATGTCGACGACGATGGGGGCGGCGTAGGTCATGTCTCGGAGACGGCATTCCATGGGGGTGACATCGTTACGGGCTTTAAAGTCGCTGTAGTCGTTTCGGCTCGGGTTTCCCATGCGAATGTCGGTAAACTCGACCCAGAAGTTGCTCTCAACCTCGCTCCGCACCGTCCTGTTGGCCTGGACAATCTCCCTCAGCTCATTGTTCACAAAGAAGTTGTATGAGTCGATGTGCTGCTTGACCAGGCCCTTGACCTTGAGGAAGGCCGGCAGGAGCTGGTACTTGTCATCCTTGGTCGAGATGGGATCGGTGAGCTTCTTTCCGTTGTAGAAGGGCTCCAGCAGGGCCTCGAAGCCGTCATCGATGAAAGGCATCGCAGCTGGTGTGGTTATGATTAATACTGTAGCTCTTTCTCTACGCGCTCGCAGCACTGAGGCTCAGGCGCCTCGGTCGCCTCCTCCCAGGCCCCCGGATTCACGTCCGCCACGCTGGGGAGTCCGCGAGAATTGGAATTCGGGAGGACGTAGAGCGTCACTTGCTGTATTGTGATAGGTGACAGATCAAGGTGAAAGGCTCAGACATTACAAGGCACGTTGTATTCTGGGTGTTGTGCCACATGAACTCGGTTGCTCAAAGTTTCTCGATAAGGTAAACTTTTATCGTCTCTATCGCGTGAATGATTCAGTGGTGGGGTACGGAGGGAAGCACCTACCTCACCCGCCACCACGCCTTCACTTGTACTGGAACCTACTATGTTATACTGCACCTCGTTGACTAAATCAGGCAAGGCAGAAATTGTCTTGGTCTTGTTCGTAGAATGTTCAAGTACCTTAGGCAGACTCGACAATAGATGCTCTATATTCCTCTTCGTATTCTGGCCGTGGTTGCTTTGGACGATAAGGGACTCCCGACTCCCGTCCTTATCGAAGCTGATAGACTGAGGTACCTTGTACTGTACGTACCGCATGGTCGATCAACTGCCAGGACCCACCCCTACCTGACAAAGGTTCCCGGCCAGGCAGCGATTCCTTACAGTTTTTAGCCAATCACAGCCCACAACGCGCCTCCCCCTGCGTGCTTGGCTGCTATTGTCCAGTCAGTCACTTCCCGCCTCTCAAAACCTGGCCCCCTTCCTATTCACTCCATCTTTCCTGACCTCTCTGTTCATCTCCATCAAACTATCAACAACTTCGACCACACCTTTGGTTTTCATCACCTCTACTTTCTTCATTTCTTCGACGCTGCCATCCAACTTCGCAGCTCATCTCGCCTTCCTCACTTCTTCTGCCACCGCCTCAATACCAAAATTTCCTAATCTGCGCCAGCCTTGTCGCGCGCCTGACTTGATTCCTTCGCGACATCTTCTGCCCGCTGTCTGATTCTTCGTCGCCATCATCCAACGCGAATCAACAGCAGCCTAAGAAATCCTTCAGTCACAACCTACTGTTGACTTTTCGCGTCAACTCGTCGCCGTCAAGTCTTGATTCGTCGCCTTCGATTACGCTCAGCGCTATCTGACGTAATTCTTCACCAAATCACCCCAATTCACCAACCACCTACACAACAACACAACACCGTCAACATGTCTGCCGGCAAGCTTGACCAGTCTCTCGATGAGATTCTCTCCACCCAGCGCAAGGCTGCAGGCCGTCGCTCTACTCGCCGCGCCGCTGGCCGGCCTGCCGCCCCCACTGCTCCTGCTGGAGGCGTCAAGAAGAATGTGAAGCCAGCTCGCAACGCTGGCAAGCCTGCTCCCGCCAAGGGTCCCGGTCTTGTTGGAGAAAGCAAGATTATGGTCAGCAATCTGGTAAGTCATCAATGAAATCCTCGCTCACATCATTTGTTCAACGCTGACACGCTCCAGCCCAAGGATGTCTCCGAGGCCCAGATAAAGGTATGTTGCCGATGAGGCCATCCGCCTTGCGGAAATTCTGTCGACGTCTCCCCCACCTGGTGAACCCATCCCGGGTATTATATCGAGTCCGGTCATAATTGGCGGCTGTAATGCCGGTCTTGCTTCTTGCTCGATACTTTGTCCAATTGCCTTTGTCCTTCCAAGAAGTGTGCGTATGCGCCTTCTAGTTACGGAAGTTTGAGCCCTCTCCGGTCGCGTGTTGTTACGAGCAGTGATTGCGGTAGCCTGGCAAGCACCCACATCCAAATGCCGTCGCGCAGACACAACGGAGAGGTGGCAGCTAGCTTTGGAGACCCCATCCAACTAGCATTTTTTTCTCGCGACATCGTTCTGGCTGGTGACCAGATCTGATGACTGCACTTGGCGAGCGCAGCAGTGAGCAATAACGCGCATTTTTTCTCTTATCGCTCGATTTACTCGGGCTTTCGGCGGTCGTTTTCTTGCGGACGGGGGAAGGCCCTAGCTGGCCAGAGCTTGTGGACTTGGTGCTCAGAATAGATCGATACGCCTCGCGATATCGAAGTGTTCGGAGTTGATCCTGGAGCACGCGGGCACGCTACTCAGGTCATGTATCGCTCTGGCTACCGACGGTTTCGAGGGTGTTGAGAACGAGGCGTACAGCGGTACAAAGGATTCCCGGGGATGAACAACACAAGGCTGTCTGCCAGTCGCAGGTGACTGTGATGTCGTTGTTGGAGGATGCTCTTGCTGCTTTGCTCACTGCTTGCGCTCACTATGTCGGAACTCGCTCGCCATGCTGCCAATACCTGCCCCGAGGGATCATCGATGTCGGATCGTCGCCGGATTCTACGCTTTTCGGTCTTTCGCACTTTGCTAACCACGACTTTTCCCCTTCGCATAGGAATACTTCCAGACAGCAATCGGACAGGTCAAGAGGGTTGAGTTGTCCTACGGCCCAGGCGGTGTCAGCCGTGGAATCGCACACATCACATTCCACCACGCCGACGGAGCCAGCAAGGCCTTCGGCAAGCTGAATGGCCTGCTCATCGACAACCGCCCAGTCAAGGTATTTACTAATTGACGGCTCCCTCCATCAAACCGGTTCTAACATGCCCTAGGTCGAGGTCGTCGTTGCCTCTGCGGATCTCATCCCCCAGCCCAAGTCTCTCGGTCAGCGCATCAGGTATGACTCTCTAACCACATCAACTCTTCGGGCCCACAGTCGCTAACAATTCGAATAGCCAGCCGAAGGCTCAGCCCAAGTCTGCCGCCACGGTCAAGCACGGTGCTAACGCGGCTGCCGGCGCCAAGGCTGGCGCTGCCGGCAAGCCCGCTCGGGCCAAGCCCCGCCGCGGTCGCAACAGCCGCCCCGCCAAGAAGACGGCCGAGGAGCTCGACTCGGAGATGGCCGACTACTTTGTCGCCAACAACGAGAATGGCACCGCCGCCCCTGCCGCGGCTGCTCCGGCCGCCACGAACGGTGACGCCGCCATGGATGATGATATCCTCTAGACGGAACTCCGGTTCACTGCGTCGGGTATCTCCCCGGAAAGAGCTTGTTTCGTTGCTATTCGAGTGAGGAGATATTGAGCTTCAGCGTTGGTTGGGTGCATGTCAGCAAGGTCGTGCAGCGTTGCACAGAATAAGAAACACACAAAAACATGGTCTAAGCAGGGGTCGACTGCGTTTCACGGAATGACTTTGGTCGGGCGTCGGTTTTTTTTTCTCCTTTAATTGCTGCACAAATCAGATTGGGTCCTCGTCACGGATAGACAGATTCAGGAAACGAGGTGATCCGGTCAAGCGGGTATGGAACGTGGATATCAGCTTGTTATTGTACAATTGCACGTAGCATCATAGCATCACTAAGCAATATCAGCGCTGGTGCTAAGAACCCTCACTGTCTCGTTGCTTCTCCGTGTGTCGACTGTATTCTTGTATGCCATCCTCGCCATCTCAACCTTGGATAAGGCATGGCTGACGAAGGCCGTCCACTATCCCGTTATCACTCGGTCTTATGCCCACCATGGTCACACATTCCCCAAACGCCATAGTAAACTGCTAAGGGGGTATCATGAATGCTCTAACGAATAGCCTCAACAGGTGCCGGACGAGACCAGAGAAAGCACCCGTGCTATATAAGCAAATCCCATTCATACGAAAAAGCTCCTTCCGCGCCCAGCATAATTTGTCCATACGTGGATGGAAAGCCAGATGAACACCCAACACAAGAACAAAACCCCCACGAAGATCACTCGGGGTACTCACTCACCCCCTCTCTATTGCTGGACATCGAACCTCAACCTCAGGAACCTCTCGTGCAGCACCCCCTCCAGCCGTCCCTCGTCGCCCGGGACCAAATGCGCCAGCTCGAACGCCCGCGCAGCCCACTCCCTGCACGCCCCGTCGCGCCGGGCAAAGTAGCAGTCGACGGCGTGGTTGAACGCCGTGGCGGCGAGCCACTCCGTTTCCTCCGGCGGGGTAGGGATGTTCTTTCGGCCCGCCTCGTCCAGGAACGCGACGTACTCGCCCGCCAGCGCCAGGGCGAGGCCGTCGTCGACCGGCAGCGTGGCCTGGAAGAGGCATCGCATGTAGCGCGACAGCTTCGCGGCGTCGACGGCGGGGTCGAGGTCCCAGAGCGCGTCGATTATGGCGCGCAGGGCGGAGTAGACCGTCTGCGCCGGGGGGTCGGAGCCGGAGCCGGAGGAGCGGAGGAGGCAGTCGGCCATGGCCTGCAGGGCGATCGCGGCGGATGGCTGGCGCTCGCAACTTGCCGCCGCCTTGCGGACGATGGGGCAGAGGTCGTCCCAGGCCTTGAGGGCGAGGGCGGCCTCGAAGTCGAAGGCGAGCAGGGCGGCGAGCTTGGAGAGCATGTCGGCGCGGGCCAGCTCGACTAGGGAGGGGAGCTGGGCGGGTAGCGCGGCGTCGAAGGCGGCGACGTGCCGCCGCATGAGGAGGTAGTCCTGCAGCCGGTCCTCGACGCCGTCGCGGCTCCGCGCGCGGGCGAGGAGGGCGGAGGAGACGATGAAGTTGTTGAAGAGGGTCTTGAGGACGATGTCGGCCGCGATGTCGGAGGAGATGTCCGGGGGGAAGCGGCTCATGATCTGGTTGCAGGCCGTGAGGGTCCGGATCGTGTGAGAGACGTCCCACGCTTCGAGGTGCTTGAGGCCGATGTTGTACGTGTTCCTGGCGAACCAGTCCAGCTCGTTGATGTCGAAGAGCTTGTTGCCTTTGGCGTCTTTGGGGTCTCGTTCGATGTTCGCGACCACTGAGAGATAGATACCTTGGTTAGAAAACTGCAGCGAACACAGTTGGGATCAACAAAGGGAGCGAGCCGGTAGACATGCCTTCATCGAACACTGCGCACAGTTTCTGTATCGCTTCGTTGCGGTCCGTCTCTTCCTTTTGGCCATCCAGATCCTTGACCATGAGTCGGATCGTGCATCGCAGTAGTGCAGGAAGGTGTACAGGACAGGAAGCACTGGGCGTCGTCTTGTCCAGGAGCCTGCTTAGCGCTTCGATAGCATACTCCTTATGGCGGGCCTCCTGAGCGTCCAAGCAGCAGGCGTACAGGTACTCGAGAGGTTCTGGCGCTCTGCTGATTCCCTCAATGCACGTCGTAGCAGCCTCCCGGTCATCGCTCCGTATAGCAATCTTGTACATCAGATACAGTGTCCTCGGCTCTTTCTGTGTCTCCTCTGCCATGCAGTGGTATATCGACCTCGCGCCGTCGATGTCGTTCCGCGCAAGGGCGCAGAGAAGGTACTTCCTAGGATTACAGTCAGCCTGCGTACATACGTCAGACAGATGGAAGCATGCCTCTCTATTTTGACCCTGTTCAAAGGCCCAGACGCCTCGAAGATGCGATGGAGCGCGAGCTTGCACCATCGCTCAGCTATGTCGAAGAGCTTCCGGTTATAGACTGACTCCAGTGTCTTCCATATCAGCTATAGACGGTCAGACCCTCGTGGACGAGTTAGTACTTTCGTGAGTCGTCGTTTACTCACCGTTTGCACAGCAACAGTCGCATCCGCACTCAGGGGCTTCTTGACATGGGAGAGAACGGACTCTGCTGCGTCGATGGACTCTTTTCTGTCGCCCCTGTGCGTGGCCATCCATACTCGTTTCGTGACAAGACGTTCTATCCACACGTCGGCACCGCTGGTGGAAAGCGCCACGATGAACTCGTCCAGAACCGAGCATCCCAGGGTTGGACTCTTGTCGCACAGCTTCCCGATGTGGTGGACGATCAGTCGGAAGTCTGGATCTCCCGGCGATTGCCCGGCGAGTTCCATGTTGAGGCTCTTCTGAGTGAAGCATTTTATCATCTGGCTCAACAGGGTAGCGTAGGCGTCGCTGTCGAAGACTTCGGCAGGGGCTTTGGTAAGCAGCTCGAGCTTGAGAACCAAGACAACCATTGTGCTGCCCATCTCCGACTGTAAAAACTGAACCAGATTGTCGGCTTTCGCGAAGCCTTCGTTGGTCTCGAGGTTGATGAGTGCCGTGATATACGCCTGCATAATGGCCGCGCGCAAGTCCAAGCCTTCGTGGCTCAGATGTTCGAGATCGTGACCGTTGATGATCTCCTGAGCGCGGTCCAGCCATTTCACAGCCATCTGGAAGTCCCTTTTCGTCGCCATGTCCCTGCCGATCTCGTATAGGACATCTGCGAGTTTCTCGGCATAGTGTGCGTCTAGCGATCGGCCGGAGAGATGACTCTTGTTGTACATGTGTTCGGCCACGTCGAGGCGGTCTTCTCTCCAGGACTACCGTGGGTTAGTCAAGTTCGCGCTGGGATATGCTGCCGTCTCCAGAGTATATTCTTACAAGTGCGGTCCGCAAGATATAATACTCGGCCTCGAGGCCTGCAACATCCTTTGTGTCGTCGCCCACGAGGCTGTCTCTCTGCTCGCCGATGCGGCTGATGTAGTCGGCTCCTTTTTGCAAGACAAACCCCGCCATCTCAAGCTCGGAAGCCTCTGTAGGAACGGTCAGCAGGAAGATGGAGTATATCGCGGAAGGCTATCTCGTACCAATGGAGCTTTTGCCAGCCTTCAGAGCCAACCTCATGAGCCGTATATTGTTTCCGATGTTCACCTTGGCAGAGTGTTGTCCGGCATCAAGGAGGTGGAATGCAAAGACGCGAGCATAGACGGCCAGCTTCCTCCGGTCTGGCGAGGCAGCTCCGCCGTCCGTGTCCCGCATGAGGCGAGTACTGAGGTTCCAGATGGTCGTGCCCAGCTTGTCCAAGTCTTCGTTGCCGCTGGACGCGTGGTTCGGCTTCTGGCAGTACCCATGCAACGTCTGTACGTGGGTCTGCAGTGCCTCGAGCAGCTGATCGTCCACGAGCGAGGCAGGCGAGCTGGCGAAGAGACGCTTTTCCAGGCTCGTAGCGAAGTCTAGCTGAGGTCAGATGGTGCAAGGTACGTAACAAATACATGGCGGACATACCGATCAAAATATGCAGACGTTTGCCTTTCCCTGCCCCTGGCTGTGCCCCTCTCGGAGCTAATGGATCGGACGGCATTGCGGTTAATCTGAAAGGTGAAAACCGCGGCCAAACCGCACGTTGGTAGCAGTGGTATGTCGGGCCGAAGGTGACTTTGACGCCTCTTTGCTCGATATTGCTCCACTGATCAAGGGCAATCAATGTATGGGGGCGGGCAATCTACGGGAGTCTCACCAGCAGATCGCGCAAGCGGCGAGCAATCCAGTTGCTGTCAGAGGGGCCTGGAGTTGGGCATTGTAAAGTCAAATCAGGGCGGCGTAGGCTGGTTGTCGTAGACTGGGAGCGTGGAGAGACCGGTGGACACACTGTGACGGTGGCGAGAAGAAGAGGCGACCTCCAGCCAAGGATCAGGGTGGGAGCAGCTCACAATACGGAATCGGACCGGCGAGACCGTGCTTCGACGTGGTCATTAACAACCTAAGCCCAGGAACTTTGAACACGCGGAAGACACCTCGGAGACACCTGAGCTCTGACAGAGACAAATCTTGGAGGAACCCTTGGATGGATCTCAGGTTTCACCGCGCCTGAAAGCAAAGGTGAGGTACCTCTTGGTAGGTTCCAGGTTTCTCCTAGGAACTGATGGAGCCACGCGAATCGTGAAGTCTGGAAGGAAGGTGCCATCCCATCTGCTCCTTCCTCAACTTGGGAGTTTCAACCCGGACTTCATTTTTCTCACGTCTGCTTACGTCACACCCTAGCAGGCACCAGACAGTACCAGACACTCAAGAGCCCTCCCGTCCTCGATCTCGCTCTTGTTTGAAAGCATGAGTTTCTCGGGACCTGCATTTCCAGTCCTGTTCCATAGCCGCCAAACTCCATCCCTTGCTAACCCGGAAAGGCACCAGTACCGCCCGTGCGCATATCTGTTAAAGCAATGCATGTATCAAAATAATGCACAAGTTGTTCCGAAGTAACCTGACGACGGCCGCGTGTGCAAGAACGGTAAGTATGTAGTCCCCGTGGACATCGGGCAGCGCAAGCGTGTTCTCGAATCGCCCGTGTCATGATCAGTGTGCGTGCCACGTGCGGCCATCTGAGCGTAGGTCCGGCGGGGAGTCTTGGCCAGGCGCTGCGTCTGCGGGTCTGTAACTTGGTTGTAGGTTATTTTCTTCCTCCTTCATTTCCGCAAACTATTCTGGATCATGCGGAAGAAAGTTTCCCACGATGAGACTCGGACTGCATCGAGTTAGCAAAAGGACTACAGGGGAGGGGGGCGGGCCGGTACGAGGGCGTACATCTTGTGGTCATCTCTCAAGATCTTGAAAGAAAAGCAGCAGTTGACGGTCGGTCTGTTAGACTTGTCGTCGGGGGATTTGAGAGTGCATGCGGTCAGCAAGGTCTCATGAGCCGGATCGAAGGCTATCGTGCCAAACTCCTCCCAGTAGCGCACGACAGATTCTTCTGTTAGTATCTCGTGCAGCGCAATCTTGCCCTGTAGCGAGAGAGAGATTTTCAGTGTGAGCCCCAGCGGTGGTCAGGGTTCGTTAGTGTCGAGGATGTGACTTACGTCTCTCAGATACTCGACCGGCACGTTGATCAGCTCGGCCATCTCCTTGTTGCCCCTGAAGATCTCGCCCGTCCTCCTCCAGCAACAGCCGGGCACTGCCATGCTCGCAAAGACACGGTCATAGCTCATGAGCGTCTCTTCAAACCACATCTCGACGAGGATGAGGTCCATGTCCGTGAGAGCGTGCATCTTCTCGCGGAACTTTGGCCGGAACCGATCCAGCTGCCTGCTGATTTTCTGCCGCGAGGCTGGGGCGACGTGGCTTTCCAGGTACTTGGAGAGGCGCGCGTAGCCCATAACGTAATTGAATGGCCTGAGGAGGCCTGCCTCATACTTGGCTCTAAGAAGTTTGTTCATGCGTTCCGCCGGCGTGTCGTTACCGGCCGGATCTGCCGCCTGGAGCCAGTATTCCCGGGCCTTGTCGATCGGGACCACGCTCGACGGCCGGGTGATGGCCCTAGCCTTGTCGGCATTAGGAGTAGCGGTGCCGGTAGCCAAGGGTGGAGGAAGCATGGACCCGGAATGCATGGCACTCGAAGGTAAGAGGTGGTCGCTGCTGCCAGCCTGGTCGACGGCGGTGCTGCCGCCGTTGGTATTGAAGCTGGAGAGGAATCCAGGGGTAGTATCCGGCTGGTTCCCGATGGTCTCCGGCAGCAGTGCGCCGTCATCAAGCAGGCTACTATGCAAAAAGTCGTTCAGGAGATTAAACTCGTTCGAGACCTCGGGCGCGACCATGTAGTTGGGGTTAAAGTTATGCATGTCGTGAAAGGGATTCTGAGTCGTCATCCAGGTGTCGGAGAATCCAGCTACTATTTGGGGGCAAATCCCAGACTTCAGCTGCCGGCTCCGTGCAATACAAGGGTTAGGCAGTACGAGGGGGAGGGAGCTTCAGGAGACGTACATTGGTTCATGGAGCTAGTCATCGTATTGGCATTGGCCTGGATGCCGGAGACGGGCGTGGGTTGCACAAGCTGTAAGGGATTGCCACGACCACCCAACGCACTCGCGTCGAAGGACGTCTTTGGGGCCTGTCCGGGCCCAGCAGTGGCATCCAGACCGCTGCTGTCGAACGACGAGGGGGGACCCATGGACCCAGCCTGGTGCTGCTCCCTCGAACTCCGTCTCAATTCCGACTGCGCGTCTGATTCGTCCGCAACCGACGTCCCCAGGACGCTCTTGGTCTTCTTCGAGTTGGCTGGTGAATCTCGAGGCTCATCGTGGCATAGATGCCCAATATTGCGCTTGATACACCTCTGACATGGCCTTTGCTATGGGTTGGGCAACAAGAGAGGTCGGGTCAATGCTTGTTCTGTAACCTCGGCGGGCAACCACCCACCAATTGTCCAAGGAGGGGAAAAAGGGGCTTACATACGAGATCACACGTCATATGCTATGTCCGGGTGCGATTGTCATGGTCAGTCAAGGATCGTTCTGATCAATATATGTCTGGCAGCGGCAGGGTCCGAGAATAGCAGCCACATGCGGTACCCGCAGCAATAGTAGGGTGATGCGCGGCCCACGGGTCATCTTGGGAGGGCCAATGGCTGCTGCGCGGGCTTGCGCTGATGCTTTTGAACACTTACAGATCGACGGCAGTATACACAAGCTATAAGACAAACCGGAGAATATCAGCAGTTGGCTTCCCAAGTTTTATCTCGAGGCTATGTAGAGATTTGGGTGGAGAGATACGACAGACAGCGAATACGAAACAACAACCACCAAGGCAGGGGTAACAAATAATGTACACCAAGGCTGAAAGATCAGAGGAGCGCTGGGTTGGGAGAAGTTACCATGATTGACCTTGCGCCGCTTCTTGGGGGTACCGTGGTGGTCGTCTGCTGCCGGCGCGTGGCGATCCTGGTGCTTGGTATCGATCTCGGACTTGATGTCCCTGGAGTCGTTCCCGTCGTGGCTCTCCATGGTAGCGATTTTTTCCTGCCGGTCATTCAATAGACGCAGCTCCCATTGGGTCTGGTGGTTACGCAGGGGATGTCGAGTTCGTGGCTCATGAGAGCAAGGTCCGGCGGGTTTTTGCAGGAACAAGCGGCGATTCGAGGGTTTGGTTCCGAAGCTTTGCGCTGTCGCAGCAGTCGAGTCAGTCGAGATGGTGACACGGGGCCGCGAGCAGTGACATTTGACCTCTGTTCAGCTGCTTCTGATTCGCATATAATACGCCATACGATGCATTGTGGTGATGTCGCTCCGCGGGTCGTTCAGCTGGTGCCGAGTGAGAGGAACAGGAAGCTTGAAGGAAGTGGAAACAAAGTAGCTGTCGATTCTCGGTTTAGAGGTATCGCGTGCCTTGACACTGGGTGGACTTGGGTGGACTCGGTGGAGCTCTGCATCGATGGCGATCAAATGGCGGGAGGGGCTGAGCGACCACTCCAGCTTAACCGAGGGGTCGAACGGGTTCGAGGATCCTGCCCAGGATGGGGAGCTGCCAGGTGATCCCTGCACGCAACACATACCGCACAGTCAGCACCTACCTTATTACTGTCATCAACCTACCTAATTCTAATAGCGTGCAATAGTTCGGATGGACCAAGTAACACTAAGAACAGCTGGAATGTTAGGTATTATTTACTTGGGGTCTTCATCTCCAACTGCATTCGATATTCGACATCGTCGTCTGTGTTGGCATCGCTGTCTCTGTGCATGCGCATAGCTGCCCTCTCCCAGATACCTAATGCTACTCTCCTTGGGCAAGACCCGAGATGATCTATCACACCACATCATTGATGTCTACCTAAGGTAGCTTTAGACACAGAAACACAAACCTCGGACATTTTGATGCCGCCGCCGTTGTGCTTCCCTCCCGCAGAGCCCCAAATCGCCACCCCCGGCACTGCTACCTCCCGCCGAGATTGGCCTGCTTGCCTGCTTGCCTGCTTATGACCTGCTTCAAGTTGTACCTGACAATGCCAACTTGCAGAGGCTTTCTATCGTGTGATTCTATGGTCGATTCAAGTAGTCGCTTCCTTCGATGAGGATCTGGCCAGATTCATTGGACGGGCTTGCGGCCGGCGGCGTCTGGCTGCATGTACAGCAGTACATTTGGACGTAGTCCCTTCCCTGTCATTCATGATCCTCACCGACAAGTATCATGAGTACCCGGATCTCTGTGGCTGTCCTAAATACGCAGACGACCTGACGATATAAGTGTAAAGTAGCAAGGATAAAAACCTGGGCTTCTTCTCTCTAATGATTTGTTTTCTGGGTGTGAGGTCAAGACGAAGAGGGAAGTGACTACTACTTGGCAGCATCGACCACGGTGCCATCACCGGCACTTTTCCCAAAGAACTTCGAACAGCGAGGCATTGTTGCCTTGAGGTTGCAGCTAAGAGCAAAGATACCAAGGATGGGAATAGTACACGCGCAAAGGATTGTTGTCCCTGACCACGAAGACTCAGTACCATATATCTCCTTGGACTTCCAAGCACCTTTGCGCCAATTCGTCCCAAACCCCTAACTGGAGACTGTGCCGGTTGAACATGCACTCCCAAGGTTACCTTACTTTAGACAACTTTGATCCGTGTTTCCATGTAACAGACGACAACTGCGGCATCACGACATTCTGCTAGATACTCACTCCTCTCCGCTTCTTGGCAAGGATTCTTCGATGGCAGGGCCGACCAATGATTCTGCTCAGAACCTGCCAAGCCAGGTACCTTCCTCCGGTCAACTGGTCTTGACCCTTGAATGTGTTTTTTTTTTTGCCAAAGCCTTTCAGCATGCGGCCGCGTTTCAATAGGTTCTCGTCTTTGTTTCCATAGCAGAGCAAGGGAAAACATCGTCGTCAGCCTCACGACCAACAGCACCAGACTGGTTGTTCTGTATACACGTGTATAGCTACCTGGTTCAAGCATGGCCCTCTAGAGAAATAAAAGTCTTGGAAGCCTGATGTCCATTATTAATGCACACCTTGAGTTCACCAGGCAATGATTCTGCCAGCTTCTCCGGGAGACTCCCCGACCAATCAGATTACCGCAATTTCTCGCCTACGACGACCCTATTCACCAAAGGTAGGTCCTTATCGATAACTGCCTACAAAGCCCCCGCTGTCGCGTTATCGCCGACCGCCGACACCTCAGCTTAAGCTCACCAAGTTGCCATCCACGTCGCCGTCGTCATAAGCACGAGTTTGGTCTCGTCATCTCGCGTCTTCCTTACTTACACCCAAGTCTCTCCTTGTGCCTGATTTTCTCCTCCCCTCCTCCTTCCCAATAGTTACCCCATAATATCACAAGATGGATCAACCAGGTCAACAACCGCAGCCGGCCCCGGCTGACGGCCCCGACAAGGAGACGATGGAACAGATTCGACGACGCCGCGTCGAAAAGCTGGGGGCGACAGCTACACCAGCTACAGCAACGCCAGACACGTCGTCTGGAACCTCCTCCCCAAAGCCTGAGAAGGCAGCACAGTCGACAAGCTCTCCTACCGAAGGGCAAGAGAACGAGAAGCCGCCCTCGCCGACCGAGTCGCGGCCCAAGATCAACATCACCCGAGCTCCCAAATCCTCAGAACCAGATTCTTCGGCGGAGCTTGTCAATGCGGACAAGGCCAGTAGCGATGCAAAGCCAGAGGCTGCTTCTTCAGGTAATTTGAACGACTCCCGGAAGAGACGAGCGACAGACGTTGATCTGGCTAAAGGCCAAACTCCGCCTCCACCTCGGAAACAGACACAGCCCAGGGTCGAGTCCCTCGAGGACTTCGCGGACAACATGCTGAGCCACATCTTCCGCGTTACCGCCAACCCGGACCGCACCACAGATACACACGGCCATAAGCTCTCCTTCCTACCGGGGCTGAGCCAAGACCTGCAAGACTCGGGCGCCCCGCTCAAGCTCTCGATCGACGTGCTGGACGGGGCCATCGTCGAGGCCGCTACGGCAACACCCCAGTCGACGCCAGTACTCGACTATCTGCTGCCGTGTTGGAAGAGGGTGACACGGACAATCAAGCTTATTCGGAATCCGGCTCCGGAGAAGCTCGAGGTCCTGAAGGAGGCGCGGCGGATATGCTTCAGCAACTGCATCTTTGCAGTGACCATGCCGGAGCTCTTCAGGTATGTGCTCGGTGTATTCGTATTAGGAATCTAGCTGACGGTCGACCTCTCAAGCCGCGAACCGAACCCAGAGCACGACACACTCGTGCCGTACATCCTTCGTGACATCGACCATGACCACGGTCTATGCTACGAGTTCTTCCAGGAAGCGCTCTCTCGCTTCGACGAGGACGACACTATTGAGCCTCTGTTCACCAAGGCCATGGTCGACATCAGCAGCCAGCTTGCCAAGTTGAGCATGAACGACCCCTACAAGCCGTATATGGCGGTATGCAATGCCAGCTTCGGATGAGAGACACTGAGGAGGAAATGCTAACAAATGCAGGCCTTGACCACGTATTCCCGATTCCCGAGGTTGCTGAACGCCTTGGCTCGGCATCCGCGTTTCCAGATGGCCGTGTCTGCGCCCAACATCGAGAAGGACACCATACTCGGCCCATTCTTCCGAATCTCGCCTCTGCAGCCCGAAGTGACGAGAGTCTACTTCGAAGGCCCGAGGACCATGGATAAAGGGCACATCAAATCGTCGCAATCAGCGCTTCAGGCGACGCTCACTGCCCATCAGAACGAGCTGCGTGGCATCATCAATGCTTTCGTTAGGGCGAGCACGGAGGCGCGTAACAAAGTCCTCGACTGGTTTGCGTATGCCGTGAATGCGAACCACAAGCGGCGTGCTCTGCAAGTCGATCCTAGGGAAGTGGCGTCAGATGCGTTCATGATGAACGTAACCGTGATCCTGGACTTTTTGTGCGAGCCCTTTCTCGACAGCACGCTCTCAAAAGTCGACCGCATCGACGTCAACTACTTCAGGAGGAATCCGCGGGTCGACATCAGAGAAGAGACCAAGCTCAATGCGGACCAGGCCCAGTCGGACGCATTCTACGCGCAGAAAGTGGACGGGACCTCAAACTTCATCACAGAAGTGTTTTTCCTGGCGTTAGCAGCGCATCACTACGGCAGCGAGGCCGTCAATGCGAAGATCAAGAACTTGGACAAGGACATCAAGTTTTATGAGAAGCACATTGCCAAGATGGAAGCCGAGCGCCCCAAGTTTGCGGCGCGACCGGAGCAGCTGGCGCTGTTTGAGGTGAGCCTCAGACGGCACACGGACATCCTGGAGAAGTCAATATCGCTCAAGTACACCATGGAGGGCGTTCTCCTCGAGGAGAAGATGCAGAGCAGGTCTCTGCAGTTCATGCGGTACGTCTCGGTGTGGCTTTTGCGGGTGGCGAGCCAGACTGACTACAGGCCGCGGCCGGACCAGCAGCTCCAGCTGCCGTTGCCACAGGAGCAGCCGGAGGCGTTCAGCTGCTTACCAGAGTACGCGCTCCAAGATATCGTGGACAACTTCAAGTTTGTCTTCCGGTACATACCGCAGATAATCCTTGCGGCTGTGGGAGACGAGACCATCGCGCTCTGCGTCACATTTTTGGAGTCGTCGGAGTACATCCGCAACCCGTACCTCAAGTCGTCGCTGGTATCGCTGCTCTTCTCCGGCACGTGGCCTACGTTCCACTTGAGGAAGGGCGTGCTGGGAGATCTCTTGACGGGCAGCAAGTTCGCCAACGATTACCTCCTCCATGCTCTGATGAAGTTCTACATCGAATGTGAATCTACCGGCGCTCACACCCAGTTCTACGACAAGTTCAATATACGGTACGAGATCTTCCAGGTGATCAAGTGCGTGTGGACCAACGACCACTACAAGCAGCAGTTGACGACGGCGAGCAAGTAAGCACACCAATCAATGGTGCCTCTCTCGTACTACAGATCAGGAATGCTAACCTGCGCAGGACCGACCGCGAGTTCTTCGTCCGCTTCGTCAATCTTCTCCTGAACGATGCGACCTACGTACTGGACGAAGGCCTGACGCGCTTTCCCAAGATCCACGCGCTGCAGGAAGAGCTGAAAGACCGGTCGCTCTCCCAGCAGGACCGGCAAAAGAAAGAGGAAGAGCTCCAGGCCAACGAGAACCAAGCTCAGTCGTACATGCAGCTCGCCAACGAGACGGTGGGCATGATGAAGCTGTTCACCGACGCCCTCTCGGAGTCCTTCACCATGCCCGAGATCGTGCAGCGCCTGGCGGCCATGCTGGACTACAACCTCGACATTCTGGCGGGTCCCAAGTCGAAGAACCTGAAGGTCGAGAACCCGGACAAGTACCATTTCAGCCCGCGCACGCTGCTCCCCGAGATAGTGGACATCTACCTCAACCTCGGCGGCAGCCCGGCCTTTGTCGAGGCCGTGGCGGCCGACGGGCGGTCGTACAAGCCCGAGAACTTCGAGAACACGTCGCGGATCTTGCGCGTGCGGCACCTCAAGTCGCAGGAGGAGCTGGCGGCGTTCGACGAGCTGATCCAGCGCTTCAAGACGGCGAAAGCCATCCTCGACCAGGCGGAGCTGGACTTCGCGGGCGACATCCCGCCCGAGTTCGAGGACCCGATCATGGGGGACATCATGCACGACCCCGTGGTGCTGCCGTCGAGGCACGTGGTGGACCGCAGCACCATCGTGCAGCACCTGCTGTCCGACCCGAAGGACCCGTACACGCGGCAGCCGATGACGATCGACGACGTGAAGCCGGCGGCGGAGCTGAAGGAGCAGATCGAGAAGTGGAAGGAGGAGAGGCGCGCGGCGGGACGGGCCAAGGCGAGCGCGGCGGTGGCGAGCGCGGTTGCCGATGCCGAGGCGGCGGCTGCTGCTGCTTCTGCTGCGGCGGCGTCTGCTGGTGGTGATGGTGGTGGTGCTGCCGCTGGGGAGGACAAGGGGGACAAGATGGATACCTCTGAGGGTTGATCCATGCCGGCAGACCTTGTAGACTGGTGATGAAGCGTTTTGTGTTTTTTTTTTTTTTTTTAATTATTAGACAAAAATGCACAGATGAGAATGCATGGAAGCGGACCTTTCGGGTTTGATTCAGTCTTTGCAGGACGACGAGAGGCGCGTCCGGACGGCATAGACGTGGAGCGTAGGGGGGGGGGGTTACGACTGGACCGGATTTACGACGTACTGTACCTACCTTTGTTCAGGGGGCTTCACGGCATCGCGGATGTGTAATTAGCGATGAGAAGCTCTTGGCAATAAAAGCTTCGGGTAAGGTAACCTGGAACCTGTGTCTAGATGGGCCTTTCCGTCGAGGTATGCAGTGCTATACAGAGAGACGGTGTCTATCTTGGTCTTTCCGTATGTGACACCTACTTGGCAGGCTTGGGTATCAGGGGTATTTGCAGTTTCTGACTTGACCGTCTTGCCACTTCAGCTTTGACGCGAGCAATTGACCGAGAACAGTTGCTGGTATCTCATGATTGAACGAGGCTGCTATGGTACAGGGCAGGTATTCAGTATTCACAGGGGTGACAAGGGCGACAAGGGTGACAGAGCCGCTATCGGTATCCACCTCGGTAGAGACCCCCCCCTTCCAAGCTTTCGCCTTCGGTTGCAAATACTGTGTAGGTGCTGACTTCCCGCCTGATGACATCACTGAGCTACCTGGTAGTGTACACAGTAACATAGCACCGAGAGGCCCCTAGCGGTTGCGCTAGCAGCAAATGGTGACGGCGGGCTGGTGGGATTCTCGCCGTTGGACAGGAACGAACCAGGCACACCGCATCCGCATTGCAGCTACAGTGACTACCGGTATTCATTTTTCTTGCTTACTCCTGCATTTTTCGGTAGCATCTCCAATTGATCTGATTCTTGCATTCCTGCATGCAGCACAACACCAGACAAGACGAACAGTTTGGTTGCGTGCGCTCTGTCCTGTACCGGTACCCTTAACTGCTCAGCCACCGACGCTCCATATCCGGCTGGAGCTGTGTTCTCTACTGTATATCCCGACTCCTAGACCCTAGGTAGAGCTTTTCAGAGCTTGCTGAAGCTCTAACGCCCATCCATACGCAGGTCACACGCAGGTCACACGCAGGTCACACGCAGGTCACACGCAGGCCACACGCAGGCCACACGCAGTCCATACGCAGTAGCCGAAACCATGGTTGTCTTCGACGGCCACGAATACCTCACCGAGGAGGAGAAACGTCTCAAGCAAGACCGCGACCGCACCAAGTACTGGAAGAAATGGGGCCCCTATGTCGCCGAGAGACAGTGGGCTACCGGTAGGAACCACACGCACGCGCAAGAGTATCGATGCGGTGACTAAAACGAACCGCTTTGCAGTACGTGAGGATTACAGCGCCGACGGTGACGCCTGGAGCAGTAAGTCGAACCCGGCATACCCTCGGACACTACTTCAGTTTGTAGAGGAGCACATGTCTGACCACGCTTCTCGGCTAGACTTCCCCCACGACCACGCGCGATCTCGGACCTACCGATGGGGAGAGGACGGCATTGCCGGTGTCTCGGACACTCACGGCCTGCAGAACATCGCCTTTGCGTTCTGGAACGAGCAAGAGTACGCATAGTTCCATACGTGCGCATACATAACGTACATACACGTACAATACCAGGAAGGTGGAAGTTGACAATGTATCCAGTCCGTTCCTGAAGGAGAGGCTGTTCGGCCTGTCCAACCCCCAGGGCAACCATGGCGAGAGCATCAAGGAAGCCCATTTCCACGTCGACAACACTCCTGTAAGTCCCAGATGCCTCGCCTTCGTTCATTCGAGCTAAGAGCTAACTCAACTTCTCCTCCAGACAGTAAGTACACTCCTGTGCCGAATCTCCAACTCGCAAACTCACCGTGCCATAGCATTCCTACATGAAATACCTATACAAGTATCCTCAGAAGGCGTTTCCGTACGAGGATCTCCTTAAAGAGAACGCCAAGCGGACCAAGGAAGAGAACGAGTATCAGCTCATTGACACGGGCATATTCGAGGAGGACCGCTACTGGGACATATTCATCGAGACCGCCAAGGAAGACGACAACCCGGACGAGCTGCTCTTCCGAGTGACCGCCTGGAACCGAGGCCCGGATCCCGCGCCCATCCATATCGTCCCTCATGTGTGGTTCCGCAACACGTGGGCCTGGGGCCGGGAGTCGGTCGAGCTCAAGCCTTCCATCGAGAAGCACAGCGAGAACATGGCCAAGTCCAAACACCACTCCCTCGGCGACCGCTACGTGAACCTCTCGCCGTCGCCCGGCGTGGGTCCCAGCGGCGAAGACGTCCAGCCCGAGCTCCTGTTCACCGAAAACGACACCAACTACAAGCTGCTGTACGAGGGTACGAACGAGGGGCCGTACGTCAAGGATGCCTTCCACCGCTACATCGTCGATGGCGAGAAGGAGGCCGTCAACCCCGCCAAGACGGGCACCAAGGCCGCCGCCTGGTACGCTTTCAACGAGGGCGGCGGTGTCGCTCCTGGAGAGTGCGCTGGTATGACTGACCCCCGCGCGAGTCGTCCTGTAGGTTGTGCTGTGCCTGGTAACTGACAAGCCATAGTGGTCCGGTTCCGCTTCACTAAGAGAGACGATCCGTACCTCGACGAGGAGGAGTTCGACGACATCATCGAGCGCAAGAGGGAAGAGGCCGACGAGTTCTACTACCGCATCAGCCCTCTGCCCATGACGGACGACCTCCGCAACATCCAGCGGCAGGCGTTTGCCGGCATGATGTGGTGCAAGCAACATTATCTGTTCATCTGGGACGAGTGGGCCAACGGCGACCCGTCGCAGCCGCCGCCGCCGCCCGGCCGGAAGGGGATCAGAAACGCCTCGTGGAGACATCTGCACTGCGACGACATCTTGTCCATGCCGGATTCCTGGGAGTACCCCTTCTTCGCGGCGTGGGACACGAGCTTCCACTGCATCACCCTGGCCATGATCGACCCGGACTTCGCCAAGAAGCAGCTCGACCTGTTCACGCGCGAGTGGTACTGCCATCCGAACGGGCAGCTCCCGGCGTACGAGTGGAACTTCAGCGACGTGAACCCGCCCGTGCACGCGTGGGCCACGTTCCGCGTCTTCAAGATCGAGCGCAAGATGTACGGGCGACAGGACCTCGACTTCCTGGAGCGGGTCTTCCAGAAGCTGCTGATGAACTTCACGTGGTGGGTGAACCGCAAGGACGTCGATGGCAAGAACGTGTTCGAGGGCGGCTTCCTGGGCCTCGACAACATCGGCCTGTTCAACCGGTCGGAGCCGCTGCCGACGGGGGGCACGCTCGAGCAGGCCGACAGCACGGGCTGGATGGCCTTCTACTGCCTCAACATGCTCAACATCGCCCTCGAGCTGGCCAAGTACCGCCGCGTGTACGAGGACATCGCCACCAAGTTCTTCGAGCACTTCATCCTCATCAGCGACGCCATGACGTACCGCACGGGGCAGAAGGACGAGAAGTCGCTGTGGAACGAGGAGGACGGCTTCTACTACGACGCCATCTCGTGGGGCGGGCCGTGGATCCAGCAGCTGCCCGTGCGGTCGCTCGTCGGCCTCATCCCGCTGTACGCCACGTCGACGCTGGAGCCGGAGCTGATCAACAAGCTGCCGAGCTTCAAGAAGCGCGTCGAGTGGTTCATCAAGAACAAGTCGGACGTGGCCGAGCGGACCATGCACAGCATCCGCAAGCGCGGCAAGGGCGACCGCATCCTGCTGTCGCTGGTCAGCAAGGACCGCCTCACCAAGATCCTCGAGCGCATGCTGGACGAGGACGAGTTCCTGAGCCCGCACGGCATCCGCTCGCTGTCAAAGTACCACAAGGACCACCCGTACTCGATGGACGTCAACGGCCAGACGTTCAGGGTCGGCTACGTCCCGGGAGACTCGGACAGCGGGCTGTTCGGCGGCAACAGCAACTGGAGGGGGCCCATCTGGCTGTGCGTCAACTTCCTGCTGGTCGAGTCGCTGCAGCGCTTCTACCTGTTCTACGGGCAGGAGCTGCAGGTCGAGTGCCCCGTCGGCTCCGGGGATATGATGCACCTGGGCCACGTGGCCGAGGAGATCCAGCACCGCCTGCAGCACCTGTTCGCGCGCGGCGACGACGGGCGCCGCAGTATCAACGCCGGCAGTGACTTGTTGGACTTCGACCCCAACTGGAAGGACTACCTGTGGTACTACGAGTTCTTCGACGGCGACAACGGCCGCGGACTGGGCGCCACGCACCAGTGCGGCTGGACGGGCCTGATCGCGCGGATGATCCACGATACCGGGTGAGTTTTCCTGGGCAGCCAGCACAGTCTTTCCTTGTTTCTGCTCGTATGCTAACCATAGACTCCAGTGTCTCCTGCCGTCTCCCCCAGACACCCCGCACGCCCTCCGTCGGCATGATGCACTACTTCGACGACACCTTCTCGCGGCACATCACTGCAGGGGGCACCAAAACGCCCTCCACCCCGAGCATGCCGCGGATCCGCCGGTCGTCGACGGCGCGGTCGCTGGCCGTCCGGAGCGACTTTAGCAACGGCACGGACGAGGACGGCACGGACGAGGACGGCACGGACGAGGACGGCACGGACGAGGACGACGGTGCCTATACGCCGCGCCGCAGCTCGCACGGCAGCGTGCTGATGGACGCGGATCCCCTGCGCGCCAAGGAGAGGGCCGACGCCGACGCGCACATGAGCCGGTACGTGTCGGAGCAGCTGGAGCGGGTGCGCAGCCAGCGCGACGAGGAGTGGTCGTCGCCTGCGGACGAGATTGAGACGGGGGCGGAGGTGGAGAAGTGAGGGTGGGGAGCTTGATAGGAGGCAGTTGGTAGGATAAGGGGTTCAGGGAGAGGGCAGGTTGATGGAGGCCCCAAAAAAACAGGGGGTGCACCAGGGGGAAAGGGGACAGGGGAAAATATAAATAAATGACTGGCAAGCGGCGGCAGCAGATGGTGGTTTAGAGCAGGCAAGTAGCAATGCGCATCATGTTAGATTGGCAGTGTAAAGCTCCTCTTGAGCCTTGGTGCTACGTGAGGTTCCCCAAATGACTGGCCAGGGTTCATCTCTTGCTCCCTACACTCGAAGTGGTATCGCGACACTGGAGTTGAGATCATGGGGAAGACATACAAGACCTTTCTGGAAAAGACAAATCACGGGTGTATATATATATACCGTACATCACACACCCCGTCCCCTGATCTCACCCCAACTGTACACACCACACACCAGTCCAACGTCTCCCCCCTCCTCCTCACATCGCAGCGTCAAACCCCTCCACCCTGGCCTTACCTCCCCAGGCGTCTGGAAAATGCGGTCCGGGCTCCCCATCCCAGCCCCCCGCCATCATGGCCACGGCGATCAACAGTCCCGCCGCGTTGGGGAAGTACGGAGTCGGCACCCTGCTCCCTCCCACCGGGTACCCGGCGTCGTCGAACTGAAACACGGGATGCAGCAGGTACGCCACGGCGCGGTCGACGTCGCCGAGCCGCAGGCTGTTCATGGCCAGCAGGGCAAAGTCCCACCCGTAGCTGTCTTCCAGCTGCCAGGAGGACGCGATGCGGTCGGCTGTGGCGCGGGAGATGGACTCGTCGAATTGCGCCGTGTCAGGGGAAGAGGGCGGGGGTGGGGGTGGGGGTGGGGGTGGGGGCAACAGGCCGTAGACGCCCGCCATGGCCGGGTGGTCGGTGGTCGTGGCCGGGTCGGTCCACATGTCGCGGATGCCCTGGTAGGTGACGTACGTGCCGTCTTGTACGGGCAGGGGCGCCAGCCCGTCGCGGACGGCGAGCCAGTGCGCGGGGACGGGACGGCCGAGGCGCCGGCGCCAGCGGGCGGCCACGTCGAGCCCGAAGCGCCAGTAGGCCAGCTCGAAGGCCGGGTTGACGGTTGCATTTGGGGGGGTGTTCTCGCTTACCGGGTAGAGCGGGGGGCCGAGGTCGTAGTAGCCCGTCGACGGGTTGAGCCAGGCGAAGTCGGCCATGAAGTCGGCCGTGGCGGTGAGTATGGCGTCCCAGCGGGACAGGGTGGTGGCGTTGGGGTAGCGCCGGTACTCGGTCTCGGCTAGGTAGCAGGGGTGCGGCTGCTGCCAGACGAGCAGGGAGTTGATCTCGCCCGGCGCGCTGCGGCCGGAGGGGTCCGTCATCTTGCCCCAGCGCGCGCCGCGGTAGCCCTGGGCGGCGGCGCGGGAGAGGGAGGAAGGGAGGAAGGCGGCGTAGACGGACGGCTGGCTGCGCGAGAAGAGCGGGAAGCGGCCCCAGCGCGCGAAGGGGAGCGTGTGCCACAGCACCATCTCGAGGTGGAACTTGCCGTACCAGCCGTTGTTGACGAGGCCGGATTCTTGGGGCGGGAGGGACGAGGCCGAGTTGACGGCGAGGAGGTACTGGGAGAGGACGACGCGGCGCTGCAGCTCGGCCGCGTCGGGCGACGGGACGGCGGTGAGATCGAGGAAGGCGCCCGACGACCAGAATGCGCGCCACCAGGCGCGAGACGCCGAGGTGAGGTCGCCGTAGGCGGGGACGACGGAGGAGGTCTGCTGCTGCGCGGGCGAGAAGGCGACGGTCAGCTCGAGGCTCGCGGACCCGGGCGTGGTGAGCACGTAGCGGTGCGTCCCGCTGCGGGGGCCGGCGAGGGTGCCCTTGCGCGACCACTTGGCGGACATGGCGTAGCTGTTGCTGTCCATCGTGTGCTGGATCGTGGCTCCGCTGTCGCTGGAGCGGGTGAGCGCCGTCGAGTGCCGGTCCGTGGCGTTCCAGACGCCGACGAAGGGGGCGTCGAACTTGTTGCGGTCGGGATAGGGGAAGTCGAAGAACACGCCGAGCACGCCCGTGGACAGCAGGTCCGACTTCACGCTGATGGCCAGTGCGTCGGAGTCCGGGTCGGCCCAGGTCTCGACCTCGACGAGAGACGCGTTGTAGAAGAAGGTCGACGTGATCCGGCCCGAGTACACGTCGAGGACCTGGGCGGTCTGCTCGAGATCGGACTCGCTGACGTTGTGTCCGCCGAACGAGAAGCCGATGTTGGCCAGGTTCACCCGCTGGGGATTTTGGATGAGCCAGTTTGAGATGTCGTTCTCGGCAGGGTTGGGCTGGGCGTAGTTGACGAGCCTCCCGTGGGTCCACCAGTCCAGTCCTGTGAAGTCTGGAGAAAACCACTCCGTCAGTCAGGGTCTTTCAGTCAACCAACCCACGTCTTGTGGTGAACATGTCGTCACTGACCGTCGACAGACGTCTGCCCGGGCGTGGTGGGCAGGCTGAAATTGTGCCAGCCCCAGGTCGACAGGGTGGCGAAGGGGTTGAAGGTCTGCAGGCCGGTGACGTCGACGCCGAAGGCGAAGTTGCCGTTGCCGACCTGCAGCGGCGTGGTGCTGGAGCTGGCGTTGCGCCGGACGTTGAAGGCGCGGACGACGTTGCGCCTCTGAGCACAGCTGGCCGCACCGGCCGTAGAGCAGAGCAGCAGACACAGCAGTCCGGCGGGCAGCATTGTCTAGATTCGTAGAGGAGCAGTGGTTGAGGTAGTGACCAGCCCTGCCCACATCGTGAGAACTATCTCTTATTCTGATGGTCACGGCCAAATTATAGATCCAACTATAGATTCTCCCGGACCATAGACCGGCCATTGACCCGGCATTTGGGTTCAGGGTTGGTCTCTCATCGTCTCCAGCGGTTACTTGACCGCAATGGCCCCTCGACTGCCATGACTGCTCCTCGTTCCCCAGCTTCGATCCTTCATCTTCCCCTCAAGGCGGATGGATGGTGGTGATCATTGCGGGGTTGGCTTGGGGTAGCTGGCGGGACTTTGGTAAGAGACGCGAGATTCGGCTCTTGATGGCCCGATCTGCCTGTTCACTCGCACTGGATCCAGGTCCAAGACGCGGCAGGGAGACGATGCTACCTGTTACCCCACCCTTTGGGCAATTGAGGCTATTCGGAGGTAAACCGGATAGACGTGAGCATCAAGACATGGTCCGTCAGTGTTTCTTCTGGGACGAGACAGGGGTTAGTCTGCTCGTATCCGGTTGGCGGATCTCCATCTCGGGAGAAGCTGCGTGGTACTGTGAGGCAGAGGTTACCACTTCAGTTCCAGAGGAGTTTTATTCTGCATTTCAAGGTCATGGCACTCTGTGTAGCCTGTAGCCAACTCGAGCCCGGTACGGCCGTTGGCAAGGTTCCGCTGCGAGGTCCGAGTTTCGAGTTACTAGAATGAGACTCGATTATACCTGGACATTGACGAGGAGAAGGTGAAATTACCTAGTATCTGGCTTCAATATAATGATATGAGAGCATGAGAGCATAGGGGAAAGAAAGTACTTCAAACCAAGGAGCGCAGCACTACCTCCGCACAAGAGGTTGTCACGCAAAGATGCCATCGACGGAGATGTCGTCGACCTCGATGTGATTGACGCCACGGTGAGCTACTCCTTCCAACTCTTGAACGCTAATAATAACAAAGGCTTCTATGGCAGGCAGCATGGCAGGCAGTATGGCAGTCATATTACAGTGAGGTACTGCAGTAATTGCAATAATACAGTATGGCGGCGTTTTGACCGTAGAGCGCTTAACTTGCGCACCTGAAGGTACCAAGGAAGGCACCGAAGAAGGTACCGAGGAAGGGACCAAGGAAGGTTCCAAAGGAAGGTACCAAGGAAGGCACCGAAATGGGTGCCTGCTGAGGGCTTCGTCAGCTCCTTCTCAAAAAGGCTTAATGTATTTATTTGATCAATGTGTGGCTTGACTTACACCAAGTGGTGGTTGGTCGACGCCACACTTTCTTTGCGTCGTCATTGCCCGAATACCGGTAACGACTTCCAACTCGCTCCTGCTCTTGCAGTTACTGTAGTTGCACTTTCCAGTTCCACCGTCTCAAGCTGGTCCGACCTCTTTGGCTCACAGATTCACACATCACCCTCTAATTCAGATGACGCCGGCTTGGCCAGTTGTCCCCCATGTGCTCCTGACAGTGAACCTCTAAACTTCTCTATCTTGGCGTGTCCCGGGTTCCTTATGACGCAACTAACGTACAGCTTCCAAACCCCCGTATTCCACATTCCGTTATTCCGTACGACAGCTCCCGCCTGCAGCTCGACTTCAAGAGCTCAGGGCGTCTCTCACTTCAACGACAACCCTTCCAGCTAGTCAGAACCCAGAGTGCCCGGTCTTCCTCTCGTTTGCATCATCAATCTCCGAGAACTGACCTGCTGCAACCCCGCACATCGACCTGCAGGCCGCGTCACGCAATGGTTACGCGAAAGCCACTTCCGGACGGCGCTGCGATCGATACAAACGCACCTGCCACGCGGAGCATGCAGGACATGAGGCAGGACTTGTGGTCGGCCACAGAGTCCGATGCAAGCGCAGATCAGATATGGGCGGCCGAAAGACAAGATCAGATCGATGAGACGAGACCGCGAACCGTGCCCCCCGAAGACACACCGGATGCACTACGTCCAGGCATGCCACCTCCCGCAAACTATTCGAGCTTGGAGACGGAGGAGAACGTATGGCGTGAGACCGCGGACTCCGCCCCGCCGCCAACCAACGAAACTGAACAACAAAGAACCAAAGGAGACGTGAATCGTGTACCGACGGTTCTTCGGCCGGGTGGTGGTGCTGATCGGCCAGAGACGAACCCCTTCAAGAGAAAGCTCCCTGGGACCGCTCCAAGTCCTAGGAAAGACGCGGCAGCAGAGCCTCCGACAGCGTCCTTTGCCCAGTTGAGCGTAGAAGAAACGGCCTCTAACCCGTGGGGCCCAGCGGTGGAAGAGAGCAAACCAGAGGCGGCACGACCTCCAGCACCCACCGTACTTGAACCCGAGACTGGAAAGGATATATGGGACTCGGCGAAGCCCTCGCGCCAACCTACACCGGGAGCACTCTCCTCGTCACCGGGTCTCGTGTCGATGCCATCCGCGTCTGGCTCGGCTGTATGGGACGAGAAACCCTCGATGAAAGCGCCGTCACCGGCACCAGAGGAGAAGATTGCGTTGGATGAAGAACAGGAGCTTGAGGAACACATCTGGGACGACCTTGGCACGCTAGACAAAGGCAAAGGGCCCTCGCAACCTCCACCGCCAATCTCGAGTCAGTCATCCGGCGGCCGAATCGACGAGTGGAATCTGATAGACCATGATGGCCCTCCTCCAGCGCCTCTATCCCGCCAAGATACTTGGGAGAACTTCGACGAGGCGCCTGAACCCGCAGTCAGTTCTACGCCACCTCAACCCGGACCCGGGGAGCAGCCGCCGTCGCTACCGCCGCGCAGGTCCGAAGAGCAGACCGCACGATCAGTGCCAGCGCCACCGCCACGACAGGTTGCTGAACCAAAGAATGAGACATACCAGATCAAGCTTATCACTTGGCACGACGTAGAGGCGGCCAAGAACCCCCGACAGTCGCCTATTCTCGTCCAGAACGCCAACGGACCATGTCCGCTCGTCGCCCTGGTGAACGCGCTCACCCTGACGACCCCAGCAGGCCATAACACGGCGCTTGTGGAGACTCTCCGGACGCGGGAGCAAGTTAGTCTGAGCCTCGTCATAGACGCCGTCTTTGACGAGCTGATGTCTTCGCGGAGAACGAAGCCCGACGCGGAGCTGCCAGATGTGGCTGAGCTCTACGAGTTTCTCAAGGGCCTGCACACCGGAATGAACGTCAACCCTCGCTTCATCCCCACGGACGACCTCATCACGGCCTTCAAGCGGACGTCGCTCACACACCTCCATCCGACAGAGCGCAACGACACGATCCCGGGCACTTTCGAAGACACAAGGGAGATGAGGTTGTATTCCACCTTCGCGATCCCGCTCATCCACGGGTGGCTGCCTCCGAAGAGCGAGCCGGTCTACGACGCCTTGGCGAGACGCGCCGCATCCTACGAAGACGTGCAGAACCTCCTGTTCATGGAAGAAGAACTGGAGGACAGGCTCAGCAGCCCGCATCACCAAGGCCTGACGGAAGAAGAACAGGCCATCTACCAAGACGTGCTCATCATCAAATCCTTCCTCAGCGCGTCAGCAACCCAGCTGACCCCCTGGGGCCTCCAGACGATCCGCCAGGCGATGCGACCCGGCTCCGTGGCGATCCTATTCCGAAACGACCACTTCTCGACCCTGTACCGGCACCCGCACACCCACGAGCTCCTGACCCTGGTGACGGACGCGGGCTACGCAAACCACGAGGAAGTGGTCTGGGAATCCCTCGTCGACGTCAACGGCGAGCACGCCGAGTTCTTCTCGGGCGACTTCCGCCTCGTTGGCGGCGCGAGCCACCACCACGTCGACCACGACGCGGTGCCAGCGCGCGGCAGCAGCTCGTCGGCCGACGGCGGAGCCTGGACCACGGTCCACGGGCGCCGCGGGCGGTCGCACGCCCACAACCCGTCTGCAGCAGACGGCCAGCCGCCGCTGTCGCCCACTCACGAGCAGGAGGACCGCGACCTGGCGCTGGCAATGCAGCTCCAGGAAGAGGAAGACGAGCGCGCCCGCGCCGAGCAAGCCCGCCGACGGCGAGAGAGTCAGCTGTCCGAGCAGTTCATCGAGCAGCAGGGCCGCCAGCCCGCTGCTGCTGCTGCTGCTGCTGCTGCTGCGGGTCGCGGTGGCAACCCCCAAAACGGCAGAGGTCGCGGCGGAAACAACAACCGCCGCAGCTCCAACACCCTGAACGCCACGCCCACGAACGCGAGCTCAACCTCTGTCAACTCCCGCGGCTCCGCCTCCCGCGGGCCACGCGGCACCGCACCCACCACCCAGACGGTCCGCAGCCTCATCCCTCCCCGGGGCGGTGGCACGGCCGTCAGCCGCGCCGCCGCCGACGACGGCGAGGACGAGGCGCCCCCGAGCTACGAGCAGGCCGCCAAGCAGGCGCCCTACGTGCCGCCGCCGTCCGCGGGAGCAGGACAGCAGCAGTCCGGCATCACCACCACCGGCTCGTCGCCGCGCAGGACAAGCGCCGCTTCTTCCGCGCAGCAGAGGCTGCCGCCGATGCTGGCGCCCGGTCCGGGTCCGGCGCCGGTACAGGGACAGGGACAGGGACAGAGACAGGGGTCGACGTCGAGCTATCCCGGCAGTCGGAGTCCGGTCGCCGCCGGTGGACAGCAGAGGCTGCCGGCGGCGAGGCAGGGGGTTCCGATCGGTGGCGCTGCGGGCGCTGCGGGCGGGAGGGACAGGGAGAGGGAGTGTGTTGTTATGTGAGCGTGAGCGTCCCTCGCTAGCTTCCTGCTTCCATTGTGTGAGATGTGTGATTCGAGATGTTAATTTTGGCGGGCGGTCATGGTTCTGGAGTTGGGGAGCAGTTTTTTTTGGTTTATGAGGTACGGCAGGCGGTCTGAGAGGTATCAGGGAGTAGGGAGGGTTAGATACGAGTGTGTAAATGGCCGGGAATGGGAGCCCGTCTATCTAGAGCCGTGACTCGGGGGTCTGGGATGTACCGCGGCCGATTAATTGATACATGTTAACTTTGCCTCTTCCTCTCTCTGTCTCTCTTCGTGTCTGCCCGCTCTCCAGGGACGGGGCCAGCGACCAGTCCAGCGTTCACGTTGGCATGAATGGCAATACTCATTTGCAAGAAGTGTGCTTCCAGCATAGGGCAGCCATAACCGAGGCCGGTAGGGAGGGAGTTCCGGAGCCAAAGCACAGTAAGGATGGGCAAGTATTTCTATTTCACTCTTATACACAGGTTTTTTCACACGCCACCACCACCACCGCCGTCCGCCATCTACACGCCGTCAACCATCAACCCTCCCTTAGGTTTTCGGCCGGGGCCATGCGGGCAACCACATTCTCCTCAGACTACCCCTCCATTAAACAAAAAAGAGAAACCGGCGCGTGAGGTTACTTTACAGAGCGTCCTGGAGGAGCTTGTTCATCTTGGACACCTTGGAGGAGACGCTGAGGTCGATGGTGCGGTCGCCGATCTCGACGATCAGTCCGCCGACGATGTCGGGGTTGACCTGTTTTACTCTGTTAGTTTTGTGGAAGAAAGAGAGATAGAAAGAGGGAGAGGGGAAGAGAGATGGTAGGTGGAAGGTATGTCAGGGGATTGAGGAAGGGGGAGGGGGAACAAGTACCTTGTTGGTGACCTTCAGCTTCTTGCCCTGGCCGACGTAGCTCGACTTAGAGACGGCCGTCTCGAGGCGGTTGAGGGTCTTGTTATCCAGGTTCTGGATTGGGTAGTTAGCATTGTGTTTTCCTTCTTCTTTTTCTCTCCGGTTGGAATATCTTCAATTTTCCCCACATCGAAACAATGCCAGCACCGTCCGGTATGGAACCGAGACGAGGGTCTCCCCGCGTCGAACGCAGTGGCAACATCTTCACCCATGTCTCCAGAGAGTGAAAAAGAAAGATGAAAAAGAGAGAGGTGACCCACCGTAGCACTGGTAACAACCATCTCGACCTCCCCCCGGCTGGCGCTCATGATCTCGCCGAACTTGGCGCACACGCCGCCGAGCAGGCTCAGGCGGTTGTTCTCGGCCAGCGTCTTGAGCAGGTTCTTGACCGTCTTGTCGCTGGCGGGCACGCCGGCGGCCTTCTCGAGCTCGGCGATGATCTGCGACTTGTCGGCCTGCGTGAGGGTGGGCGCGCTCAGGATCGTGGTCAGCTTCGGGTCCTTGGCGATGATGGCGTTGAGGCTGGCGAGGGCCTTGGCCGCGCTGTCGAGGGACTGGGTCTTTACTGCTGCCGTGTACTGAGAGGTGTTAGCTTGGGAAGGCTGAGAGGTGAGAGAGACGAGGGATTTGTATGGTGGTTGAGAGGTCAATTGACACCGCGGACGGAGACAGGAACGCGGGAGATTCGGGTAGAGTGTGGTGCTCTGAGATGTCATCGTACCAGAGCAGTGGCATAGGTGCCGTCGAGGCCGTAGACGGCCACGGGAGGCTTGACCTGGTCGCTGCCGGAGGCGGGCGAGGCGAAGGACCGAGTCTGCGAGAGGATGGCGCTCCGGCGGGGAGCGGCGGTCCGCACGGCGCGGAGGAGCGATTGTCTGGACAACATGGCTGCCGAGTTTGTGTGAGGGGGAAGGGAGAGAATTGGTGACGCTGGACAGGCCGCTCAATCGCAAATGTGCTTTCGTTTTGGCTTTCGAGCTCGAGGATGATGCAGCTCTGGGAGGTTTCGGCAATTTTGGGCGTTGGATGCCTGAGGCAGGAGCGCGGTTTAGCGGCTCTTCCCGGGGAGCGAAGGAGGGAGGGGGGATATTTTTATGCACAGTGTTATACACAGTTATGCAAGAAAATGCATAACATTAAACATATATGCATCATGCCTTGCATATGCTTATGACGTGCTGTGATTCTTTGCTTCAACTGTTTGCAGAGAGCACTCCTTGGTATTGGCCCTCGTCAACGATGCAGATACAGCAGCGAAATGTCTTCCGTATTATAACATGTGCAGACGGCCGCGCCCTTCCACAGCGCAATGCACCTCATCTATCCGTCATGCCATGAGCCCAGTGCGACACAATTATTGGTATCCCGCGCTCAGTCACAATAAGCAAACGCCTGTCCGCTCCCTACTGCTAACAAACGCCAAAGTCCCGTGAAATCACATGTAAAAACAATGCCACAACACTTCTAAAAGCACCAACCATCCGACAGCTTCTGATCAGTCGCTCCGCAACATACTGTCCACCAGGTCGCCGAGAGGGCCCCAGAAGTCCTTTCCGCTGGCGAGGTTGTGCTCGTCGATGAAGAGCACGTACTGCTTGAAGCTCGTGTTCAGGTGAGGCTCCAGTCCCAGCTCGCGGATGACAGGGTAGTGGTGGCAGTAGATGTGGGCGTACACTCGGTACATGCGCTTGAAGATCTGGCGGACCAGCTGGGGGAACGACTTGGGGAACGGCATGCCTGGCAGCGCAGATTGACCGTCAGCGGAGAAACACACAAGGCATACTCTCTTGACCAGATGTGGTACTCACCAATACGGCTGGGGAGCACAGCTTCGTTGTCGATGTGTCCCTGCACCCAGGTCATCAACTGCTCGATGTAGGCCGGCGCCGCCATCTTGGTCGGCCGCTTGTAGTTCTCGTTGTCCTGCCATAGGTACTCAAACCTTCGCATCTGTCAGAAAACCATGCACGACTCGGAAAGTTATAGACTTGGTGGCAGTCTCACTCGTCTGTGGCCTTCATCTCGGGGCACGTCTGCGGCGAGCAGAACTCGGTGATGGCGCCGTAGAGCAGGTTGATCTGGTTGTAGAAATCCACCATGTTGACAGCCAGCCACTCGTTCTCGTCCTCGCCCTCCGGCAGCTTCACCACCTTCCGCAGGCTTCCGCCGCCCAGCGTGGCTTCGGCATATTGGCGGAGCTGGTAGCTTGTCGCGCCGGCCTTCCCGCCCGGGCGGGGCCTGAACTGGTTCCTCGTCCGCTGGTTACTGTCATCGCGATCGTGTGAGCTGGGTGGACTGTTTATGAAATCGACATCACGTCTGGCGCTGACGGTGGCTGTCTGGAATCGAGACTCCACGACCGCCGTGGGCGTGCTCTGCTGGACAAGGGCCATGGAGCTGGGGAGGGGAATGGTAGGGCACAGGTGGGCAGTGTACTCACACAGTTGTGAGGAAGGAACTCATGGTGAGAATTGGGAGTAGGGCTCCTGATAAGGTGTCTCGGTATTGCGTCTCTCAGTCTGACATGGGCCAGGTGTGTCAGTTAGGGGTCCTAGGACAACAACAACAATGGAGCCTATTCGCCGGTCTCTGTTGGCATGTAAGCAACAGGATCTGGCTTACCTTGCAAGGGTACCGGAAGGGGGGGGATGATACAGGCTGATATGCGGTTGTTGTCATGTAACGCTGTGGCCCGGTATCTCAAGAATGTAAGGAAGACGGGAGTATCGCCTTATGAATGTGGTTGTCCAATGGTGAAGTCAAGGCACGAATGCATGGAGTTCCACGAGGGGGACACCCTCCTCCACGAAAGGGACACCCTTCTAACCAAATATAGCGTAGCCTGCACACTAGTGTACGGCAGGCCCACCCGCACCAAAATTGCCATCTGGCATCTCCAGTTCCTAGCCAACACCAAGGCACTTTTTAGCTAGCAAAACGAAGCTTCCGGATGTAAGAGCCCAGTCAGTATCTTAGGTTATATAAGATATAAGAAATATCTCTATCAAGATACAAGTAAAAGTATAAGTACAAGTACGCTTTAGAGATAGTAGTAAAGTATATTTGTACGTGTACTTAAGCTAAGGTACTTATACAGCGATGTTTTCTATCTAACTTAGACTATAAATATATGTAAACTTTCGAGCTACTCTAGGTTTTGATGTTGCGCAGTCGTTGAAAATGCTGCCAGATGGCAGCTGTACTGTAGGCTAGTGGTTGGGCTACGCCTTATTTGGTTAGAAAGGGTGTCCCCTTCGTAGAGATGGGTGTCCCCCTCGTGGAACTCTGCATGAATCCACAAAGAGAAAGTGGGATGGTGCCCTCTTTGAGACTGACCGGTCTCTGATTCGTCTAAAGGAGAAATTGGTCCCGCACAGCGTCTCTCCGGTGTGACGCTCCAGCTGGTACAGGGAGTTGCAGCTCCTGAAGGATACGAGCTGCCTCTGCCGAAGGTAGTCGATTAATCTGCGCAAGAGTCCTGGGACAGTTCGGTATCTCAAGCCCAGTTACAGGATTTTGAAGTGCGAGAAGAGTAGCTCGACTGTTGCCAGCGATCTTCTGCGAGTTCTGCATCCGGTTCTGGCTGTTTTCCATGCGAGATAATCGAGTCCGGATTTCCGTGAATGAGTTAAGAATCGCCTGAGTACCCTTGATACCCTGAAGATTGCGGATTCTAGGTAACTCAGTATTTATGATAGTAGCACTGGTAACAAGATCAGCCGTAGCATTCGCAATGTTATCGAAGTTTGGGGTAGGGTTAGCCATAATTGCTAAATGTACATAGTAGATGAAGAAGTTTAGGAAGAGAGTTGGGCTGTTGAGGAGGGGGGCGCTGTTATTATGGTGGGGCGCTACACCTTCCTTACCTAAAGTAGGTACGAAGTAGATGTTTACTGCGTACTCCAGCGGTCGAGCCTTCCCTGGTCGTGCATGACCGTCAGACGCTCCTGTCAAGAATCCAGCCGCAGTCCGATGCTACACGAATACCGTCTATATCTGGTGGCTTACTTGCTCTCTCTAAGTTGATGTGCCTGCCTTGAGCCAAGTGCGGCTCAGGGCGCCTCAATGCAGGACTGTCAGTCAAGTCCAGGATCCAGGACACGAAGAGGCTGTACTGGCTGCTCAGCGGAGTTGTCGAACAAAGCTCAGTATAACCCTATCTCGCGGTACAGAGTAACTAACCTGTGCGAAAACGCCATCACCAATGGCAGTCTATCTATATCTACCAGGGCGTAATACGAGGTTCCGACGTCCCGTGCACTACTAGTATCTGCCCTCTCCCGACTTCCTGCAGCCGGAAGCTCTCTTTCCGACTGCCAATGGGACGGCAGCGACATTCTCTGCATCTGCAGCAGAGATCAGCTGCCCCAGGCCGCGCTCTGTCCGAGTCTGGAGCGTCGAATCTGGCTTCTTAGGGCTGAGGGAGGGCTCACGCCTTGGAAATGCCGGTTGGCCAGATAAAAGCTCCGATTACACGAGCAGTCTCGCCAACCTCGTACCACAGACGGTTTCTATCTCTGGACGACTGTGGATTGCGGGTTTCGTCTCCTCAGGTCATGCTCGTCGGGCCAAGAGATCCGGGTGCTTTCACTCGCTCTTTACTTACCAGGCTCCCGCTCCAGGCTCACTGGCGTCTCCGAGGCATGATCATCAACGGCTACTCACGCTGGGCACAAGCTCACTTGACTGAGCTGCCGGCTTGTCCGCCTCTCTCAAGCCAGCCACAACAGCGCACTCATAGAGGAGCGACCTGTGATAACACCCTGATGCGGACAGGAGTCACATTCGCCGAAGAGCGTCGATTGCATACTCTGTGAGCCCTCTGGACAGTACGGTGCTCTCTCTGATCTCCTAGACACAAAATGAAAGCGGTAAAGGATCCTTGGTGGCCCTGACAGACACTCGAACCCGTTGACACAGGTCCCTTCCGCCGGGACGGGGTTTGTCCGTGTCTGGATGATATGTCTAGTGTCTGTGTATGTGCCTGTGACAATGCCGGCTGCTAGGACTCTCATCATGCCTTCTGCTACTGGTCGAGACGGCCACGGGCCTTCTTTCCTGAGAGTAACGACGCAGACGACCAGGAGGACTCGAGGGCAGATCCAGCATATGTATGATGGGCACAAGGCACGGCAGTACTACAGCGCCGTCGACAGGATGCTATTCAGGTCCCACAACCTCTTCGCGTGTACCGGCTCGCCTAGACGACGAGTCGATTGGATGGGAATGCCCTCGTCCCTGCAGAAAGCTCGCTTTCGCTTCTCCAGACAATATTCACCGCTTCGTCTTCGCAGTCACAAATGCAACATGCTGAACGGACCACAACCGGGATAGAGTACACCACTCCTGCCGAGGAAATGACATCGAACATGCATCATTATTCGTCAGTCTAGCCCTGACTGCTTCGGAGCTTCGGACGTTAGCAAGTACTTCTGACGGTACCGCGTACGGCATAGGCAGGCCTGCCTACCGGGGCGACGAGCTGCCTTCCGGTCTCCTCGTTACGTCTGAGCACTGCATTGCCCGTGGAAAAGGACCGTCCCGTGATACCGAATCTTATCTGCCAGGTGAGTCAGGAGCCAACCATAGCCTCTTCCCCTTCTTCTGCCTCGTCGTGATCCTGATTTGAAATGAACCGGTCTCAGCACTATGCTCCTAACTCCTTTTTTTTTTGTCTGAGCGCGTGGCCTGCCATCTCATTTGTCAGTGTCGCTATACCGCTACTCTCGGCCATGGGCGACCTGTTTGGAGCCGACGATGTACAAACATCACTCGAACAATGCCTCCGAAGCATGTTCCCTTTCTTCCTACCTTTCTGTGCAGCCGCACGGCAGTCCACATGGCTTCCTTTTCTATGCGGCCGATCCAGGCTGTACTGGCTGTGTGTTGGAACTTCAAGGCAGGGAACCTTGTTTCTGCCAACCCGGCGCGGGTGTCGGCAGGTTCCTTAAGCTTCCATCTACAAGGATGTCCCATCGATCGCTAGGCCCTCTCGGCACCGCTCTCATACGAGAGTCTCATTCTCGTCGGGACGGACACGTGCATGGGACCGGTGTAACGCAGAGGGATCCTGGCCAAGTGGCGCGTCATCCCACCCACAGAGTTCCTCCATCCCACAGGCGCTCCCTATCTGGCCTCTTCTCCGTGCTGTCCTGCGGCTGTTGTGTTGCCACGCCAGCGTCGTGGTATGGACGTAGGGGCAGGAGGACGTGAGAAAGGAGTGGATCGTACAGCTCTCGTGGTTTATATAGGTAGAAAGGGCGCCTTGGAGAGTCGTCCGCAGAAAACCCCCCTCCCCGGGGATGCGACTCGTCGGTTCTCACATCTGTTGGCCCTTGCACCTTGCTATACTACCCGTCGCCCAAACAGCTTCTGGGCCCCCCGGACCGAGACAGGTCGTGCTGTTTGTCTGGATACACCACACACTCGTTTGCCCGCTCCCGGCTTCTACACTCGTTACGGGGCATCGGCCAGGATTGGACCTTGGTCAAGGCTTGGGAAGGAGAAAGCTGTCCTGGCAGGAATATCATTATAATATGCCTCTCGTTACACGCTCCATGCTGGACCTGTCTGCGCCCCACACGCCAACCAAAGAAGAAGTTCTCTACCCCTTATCGATCTAATGGACCTGGAGGCGACCAAGGGCGACTTCTGCAGCTGCTTCTTCAACAAGACGGAGGTGAAGGATAACGGTGGGTGGGAGAAGGACGACGACGACAGCGACATGGCGGCGCAAGACAAGGACGCTCCCAGGTGTTTGCGCAACTGCAGAGCGCAGTTCCTCGAGACGGTCTCGGCGGACTACGACGAGACATTCGGCAGCGTATGCAGCAGGCTCACGACAGAAGGGCCGAACCAGAACTTGTGGCCACTATATTGGTGCGACTCGACGCTGTGCGGGGTCTGGATAGACCAGACGGTGAAAGGGGGCCAAGATCGTGAGTAGTTCCGGGACACGATGGTTGTGGCCTGCGGACTGATAGACCACTCTCCTCGCAGCAAACGTCGACTTGATCATCAACCAATGCCAAAAGTAGGTTCCATCTCCAGAATGAGAGCTTACTTTGGGTACAGTCCCCCGAGTTTGGAGCGTCTGCTGACCTCGTCCAGCATTGGATACCACTCGGTGCTTGATCCAGGCCCGCCGCTACCGAATTACACATGTATCACGGACGCAGACATGGTGGACGGTTCTGTAGCACTGTGTACCGACCTGCAATTGCCGGCGCAGACATGGTCGGCAGCCGCAGGAGGGGCAGCGCACACCTCGACGGCAGTGCTCGCCACGCAGAGCGGCGCGCCGACGATAGGAAGCGCAAGTAGGAGCGCTCCCGCCGCAGCAGAGACCAGCCTCGGCTCCTCAAACTCGCCCAGCATCTCGGCGACGGCGACGACGACGCCTGGTACAGAGACAGAGCTCGCCACAGGCACCAAGGTGGCCATCGCGCTGAGCTCAGCCCTCGGCCTCCTGCTGGTCGCATGTCTCACCCTGTTCCTGCTGCACCGACGCCGGAAGCACAGAGACTCCGCCCTCCCCTCGAGCGTCAAGAACCGCATCAGGTACGCGCGCAGCGACTTCCCCCCTCCCGGGTCGCCCACGACGCCCCTGATCCCGTCGCCGACGACCACGCGGCCGCCGTTGACGCCCCCGCTGCGCCTCCGCGACAGGAAATTCCTCCCCTCGCTCATGCGCCAGTCGCGCTCCCCGTCGCCGCCGCTCACGCCGCTGAACCCGGTGCACATGCCCCCGCACGTGGCGGCCGTGTTTCCCTCGTCACCCATCTGCTCGCCGACCACCAACCGGCTGGTGCCCCGCCACGAGCGCACGCCCAAGGTGTACGGAGGAGGACACTTGAGCACATCATCACAACGACCATCCTCCCCGCCTTCCTCTCCACCCTTGCTACCCCCACTACTGCCCGCGCCGGCCTACTTTCACGACCGCGGCAGCCTAGGCAGCGCCTCCACCCTGGCACCGTCGACGAAATCCACCACCAGCACGGGCACGGGCGGGGGGCAGTCCATCTCCCTCTCGTCCCTGCGCAACGAAACCGTCTCTCTCCTCTCCCTGCCTCCACCTCCCGCTCCCCCACCGCCCCCACCGCCGCCGGCATGTCCGATCCGCCCTCCGCGCCCGCACGAGGCGCCGCTCGTGATACCCGATCTCGTCTCGCCGGTCAGTAGTCCGACGGCTGCCTCTCCCACGCTGGTGGTCACGCCTACCTCGCCGCCGCCGTCCGCGGGACCGCCGCCGACCAGGGCGCTACCTGCGCGTCCGCCGGCGATGCAGCAGATGCAGACGCAGACGCAGACGCAGATGCCTCCGGTCATCGTGGTTGACGGGGCTAGTCCGAGTCCCTCGCCCGAGCTAGAGACTGCGTCGCCGCACCATGGTGGTGGTGGGTGGGTTGGGCAGAAGATCCGGGGAAGGGGCCAGGGGCAGTCGCTTGGTCAGGGTCAGGGTCAGGGTCAGGGTCAGGTGACGGTCGATGTGGACTTGGGGAGTGTGAGGCGGTGAGAGTATGGATAAGGTACCTAGGTAGATAGGAGGCTTGTGTCGGATACATGATGCGTTCCAAGGGGGATACGTCTGCCGGGGAGTGTGGGATTACAGTGTAAAGGTAGGAAGGGGAGCGCCGTATCACAGTGTATGGTAGGAAGGGAGTGTCAGGGTGGTGTTTTTTCTTTTCATCGCTTTCCGGAGAGATATGGCTGGGCATGTGGCTGGGCTCATGGTGTGGGTGGTGTAGGGGGTTAATGGCGAAACGGTGACTGGAGGATAAGAGCTACTTTTGATATCCTGGATGAAACGCGAGCACGATGTTCTACTTGGGTTATTGCAGTATTGTTATCTGAGTAAGGTAAAAGGACTTGTCAAGGTTGAAAGGGGCTTTCTTTAGACTTGAATCTATCTACTGTGGTATGCTGTCCGTCCAGCAGCGTTAACTTGTTCCTGCTGAACGAATGCCCCAAGTGACCCCTGAAAGAACTGAGCAGCGCCAAGAGCCACCCGCTGTACCCACTGTATCTCCGGCAGCTCTTGCACTAGAGTCTACAGTGATACAGTGCGTATAGTGGGCAGTAGTGGGGGAAGCGCGCAATGGTGATCTCGACTTCTAGGTAGACTTTCAACTTTCGGTGACTGACATCACTTCACTTCACTTCACTTCCACTTCTTTTTCTCGACTTACCAACGTCGCCAGCATCTTTCCGACGGCGCGCACCGGAGGATTGAAGCTATATTTACATTATCGTGAATCTCTACTCCAAGAGACAGGCACACTACATCTCTATCTCTCTCTACAGCAAGCCGTCTACACCACCTCGCCCATCCTTCAACACTTTTCCTCGACGACGACCACTTCCAGACATGCTCACCTCCAGGTAACGAACATTGACCGTTATCACACATTCCGGGAGACTCTCCTCGTGCTCAGAACAGCCAAGATGGCCACCCCACAGCTGCTGCGTAAGACAAACGGCCACGGCCATCAATCCGTCGCCTCGAGCCAATCCGGCGGCGACAACACTTCGTCCAAGACATCGAAGGCCAAGGCCCCGGTCGAGGGCGACAAGATTGTAGTCCGCCGACTGCCCCCGGGCCTGACCGAGGACGAGTTCTTCGCCATCCTCGGCGACACCTGGAAGCCTGGCAGCGGCAGGGTCGGCTGGTTCCGCTACGAGAAGGGCAAGATCTCTACCGAGTGCGTGTCTCCCTGTTCAATCCACCTTTTTCTGAACTGACACTCCTCCTCACAGCCCCGCCAAGCCCTCCCGCCCGGCGCGAGCCTACCTCCACGTCCTGCGCAAGGACGACCTCGTGCCCCTCTCCGACGCCGTCCGCGCCGCCATCTGGGAAGACGCCAAGGAATCCTTCGCCAGTCCCTCGCTCGTCGGGCCCCCGACCGTCGAGTTCTCCATCTACAAGAAGATCCCCAGCGGCAAGCGCCGCACCGACGGCCGCCAGGGCACCATCGACCAGGACCCGGAGTTTATGGCCTTCCTCGAGAGTCTGGCAAACCCAGTGGCTGCGCAAGACGACGGCGACCAGGGCACGACTGCGGACGACGAGGCCGATAATAAGCCCGGCAGGGTCAAGAGCACGCCGCTGATTGAGAGCCTGCGCGAGAAGAAGGCCGGCAAGGCCAAGGAGGCCGCTGCCGCGGCCGCGGCTAAGAGCGCCAGCAAGCACTCGCGGCACGATTCCCAGGCCAAGGCCGGCAAGGCCGCCGCCGATGACTCCTCCAAGAAGGGCGGTGGCAAGGGCGACAACAAGCCCAGGGGGGAGACGGTCAAGATCCTGACCAAGAAGGCCGCCACCGACGCCGCGGTCGAGGCCGCCAAAAAGGCCGCCTCGCAGATACAACAGAAGGGAGGCAAGGCGGCAGTAGCGGGTGCCGACGCGCAGCAGAGCAGCAGGGACGAGGCCGCGACCAAGAGCCGGCGCGCCGGCATCGCCGCGGCCGCGCGCATCCTCCAGCGCGACCTCGGCCTCAGCCCGGGCAACGCCCATAGGAAAGCGCGGCTCGACGCCGCCAAGGCCGAGTCCGAAGCGGCCAAGACGAGCGCCGCCGCCGCCGAGAAAGCAGCCGCCGCCGCGCCGTCTTCGCCGACGACGGCCACGACAACGACGGCCAGCAGTCCCGCCACAGCATCCACGCCCGTGGCCGCGAGATCGCAGACCCAGTCACCCACGTCCACCGCTTCTAGTGCGGCAGCGGCAGCCGTGGCGTCTTCCTCGTCGACCGGCCGTAGAGGGCGCAGAGGTCGCGGCGGGGGTGGCGGAGGCGGAGGCGGCGACGACACGACGACAACGACGCCCAGGGGGGGCAGAGCCGACAACAAGCAGGGCGAGTCCACGCCCGCGCCCGCGCCGGAGAAGACGCCCGTCATCCTCCTCAAGAAGAAGGACGACAACGCGAAATCCTCGCCCGTTACCTCCTCGCCTTCTTCTCCCGGGGCGAGCAGACAACAACAACAGCAACCGTCCTCAGGAGGCAAGACCGCGTCCCCTGCTCCGACCTCCTCGCTCAGACAGCCTGCCTCCACAGCCGCGGCGCAAAAGAAACCCTCGTCTTCATCATCCCCACAGACGACAAACACGTCGGCAGTGACACCCGGCGCGACGCGCGCCTTCATCAAGCACGCCAACGCCTCGCAGGGCGTGACGGAGGCGACCCTGCGGCGGGCGCTGTCGGCCTTCGGGGCGCTGGTCCCGGGCAGCCTGGAGATGGACCGGCGCAAGGGGTTCGCGTACGCCGAGTTCGCGGAGGCCGGGGCGCTGGCGAGGGCGGTGGCTGCCAGTCCGTTGCCCGTCGGGGGGGATGGTACCGGGACGGGGACGGGGACGGGGACGGGGGGGGGGGCCACGACGGGGGCGACGGTGGTGGTGCTGGAACGGAGGGATAGGGAGGCTTCTAATGCCGGTAACGCTGGGGCTGGTGCGACTGCGAGTGGCAGTGGTGGAGGGAGGGGAGGGAAGAAGGCTGATAAGATGGCTGGTGTCAATGCCGGAGCGGCGGCCGAGGCAACGGGGAAGGCTGCGGAGGGAACAGGTGGAGGGGGTAAGGCTGGTGCGTCTGCATCTGCGTCTGCGTCCGCACCTACCGCCCCTGATCCTTCTTCTGCGGCCTCCAGCGGCGATAAGGACAAGGCCGGGGAGAAGCGCGGGGGCAGGCGGAGGGGGGGACGTGGGCGCGGCGGCGGCGGCGGAGGCGGAGGCGGGGAGAGGAAGGATTCGCCTTCTGCTTCTGCGTCTGGGGGAAGGCCCGCTACACCTAAGGAGAGTAGCGGTGGTGGTGCCGGTAGTGGTAAGAAGGGGTCTGGTTCTGGTGCTGCTTCTGGTGCGGCCGCGCAGACTGCTGGATAAGGCAGATTGGGTGCGTGGGATGACCGGTTTTGGACGGGGTGTATTGACCGGGAACACACAAGGGTGCATATGCTTACGGTCTGGATTCCGAGAGGACAGCGCAACTGCGGGAGAGAGGTACTGCCTAGCGGTTATGGCTTGCGGATAGGATGACGTCTTGGAGAGCAGCAGCTCTTGAGCAGTAGATTTTAGCGAATGGCTGGTTCTGCGGGCTGGCTGTGTAGTTCCATACCCGGCGGTGTCTGCTGGGCTGGCGGAATAGACCTGGCTTGGTAATATTCCCATGTTACTCGCCTTACCGTGTTTTTGCGGAGTCGACCTTAGCTTGGTGATATCCGTCTCACTCTTCTCCTGATTTCGATACAGTTCCCTTAGCAGTCAGTTGACGACCATGACCACAGGTCGAGCTAGATAGGCACCTCTGTGACAACTGCATGGCGTGGGCGTCTGGGTGGCGGATGTTTCGCTCCTCGGTGCTGACGAGGAAGAGGACGAGGATGAGCATACTAGGCGATCTCATGCCGTGGTCTTTCTATTCACTGGCACCAAGACAGTAAGATAAGACGGGAGGACAAAATGAAGCCACCATCACTGCGCCAACTGAATCACGAGAGAAAGCGGATGTTTGCTCTCCAAGCCAACCGGCCCGACTTGCATTCTTTCTACCTGGTATCCTGGCATAGCAAGCCCTCCAAGCAGCTAGCCAAGGTAAAATAGTCCCTCCCACGACGTGTGTTTGGTGGTATACATACAAGAACCCCCCGTTGCCGTGGGAAAAGTCTATCGTCTATCTCTAAGGCAAGGCAGGTAGGTGTCCTTCCGTTCCGCTCATCCACCCATCCCAACAAACCGCGGTGACGAGATGTCACTTGCAGCCTCATGCCCATATCCATGCCCGCCTTCATTCGTCACAAACGTACACATCATTCATACCGCGCCTTTTTTTTTTTCTTTTTTCCCTTCTTCGATACCGGTCATAAAAGGATCCCATACCAAACCAAGCAAACCACGTCACTCGGCGGGAGTGGTGGTCTAAGCGTGAAAGAAGAAGAAGAAGAAGAAGAAGAAACATATGTTAACTGATCGCCTTCCCCCCAATCATCACAGGTTTGGAACAGTCAGAATAAAGAAAAGAAAGAAAAAGTAACGACGTCAACCAGCGGGTCCAGCCGTCTGCGGGTGTGGCCGTCGAGGGTTCCCACATCGTCAAAGGATGAGAGGAAGTCTTTGGCCGTCAAACCGGGCTGTACGGTGGCATTGTTGAAGTGGTGTGTGTTCCGAAGAGAAATAGGTATCGGTTGGAGTGCATCTCGCTTGCGCGTCCTTGCCAATCTCCGATGGTGAAATGCATCTATATAAAGGGCTGATCCACAAACTCCGGTAAGACAGACAGGCTGGCGCGACGTCGGGTATCGTGTTCTTCTTGTAGTTTTGGTGGGTTTTTGTCGCACCGTTTCAGGCGCTGGCGCAGGTCTGGGTTGGATCGCTGGTGGCCAGCCAGAGTGGGCGTCGCAGGGTTGGTGGGGTGCCATGTGTCAGTCGTGTGTAAGTCGGCTCATGCAAGTCGGCATGAGCCGACCAAAAAAACGTAGCCAAGGCTGCATCGCCTGCACACCTCACCGAGGACCCCGCGGGAGGGGATGTGGAAAGTACCCGCCGTCCTCGTCCGGATGGAACGGCGACTCGTCGTAGCGGGGAGACTGCACCAGCACGCGCGGGTGGATGACCGGGGGGTGCTTGGAAGGCGACTTGACGGTCCTCGGGACCGACGACATGACCGGCTCGCGCACGCTGGCGTACTGCGGCGCGTAGGCCGGCGAAGTCGTGTAAGTCGGAAAGTGCCGCGTGGGCGAGGGCGGGACGGGCGCCGCCGGTCTGGCCGCCGGCGGCCCCATGGGCTCGATGTACGTGGTGCTCTCGCGCCGCCGCCGCCGCTCCGTCTTGGACGTGCCGTCGCTGCGGCCGTCGCTACTCTCGTCGCTGCGCTCGAACCGCTTGGACCAGCGCGCCTTGTCCTTCTCGGCCTGCTCGGCTTCGCTGAGGGCCCGCTCTCGCGGCGCGTCCCTCTGCGAGCGGCTGTTGCTCCGGTGGATCTTGGCGTTGGCTTTGTCCGCGTTGTCCCGCACGGGGACCGAGCTGGACGGAGGCGGCGCGCTGGCTCGGTTGAGCTTCTTCTCCAGCCGCTCCAGCTTCTCCTTGAGTTGCGCGTTCTCGTCCAAGAGGTCGTTCTTGTCCTGCTGTAGGGCCTTCTTGTCGGAGAGCAACTTCTTCTTCTCCGCCTCGATGACCTCGTTGCGCTCGAATATGCCGCGCCAGCGTGCTTCTAGCTGGTTGAGCTCTTTCTTGGTGTGGTTGAGATGCTCGTCGAGCTCCTCGGCCTTGGCCTTCCAGCGGTCTCGCTCTGCGCAGGCGCTGTGCAAGCTTTTCCGCAACTGCTGCTGCGCATAGTCTGAAGAGGAAAACGCGCCTTCGGGCACCGAACCCCGGCTGTCGTAGTCGCTCAGCGACTCGGAATCGCTCCGGCGGTGGCTTCTTGAGGACTTGTGGGAGGCATGTGACGAGGCATGTGAGGAAACATGTGAGGAGGTGCGTGACCCACTCGTGTCCGAGTCCTTGCTGAACTTGACGTTCTTGGAGGACATCGACATCGTGTCGGACCTTTAAACTTTGGGTGAGGCGAGAAGGCTAGATGCGCAGAAAGATGTGTTGTATGCTGATTTGACAGGACACCGTGGGAGGACAATGCAAAGAGCTGCAGAGGTGCCCGAACGAGATATATAAGAGGACAGTGGGACGCTGGGATCGCAAGGTGAGAGAGGGACGGGCGAATTGGGCGAGGGAGGGCGCCGCGAGGCTGTGGGGGAGGGCAGTGTCTGGTAATAGAACCAAAGGGG